>PVJA010005349.1:40729-79781 GCA_004027025.1 Myocastor coypus | reverse complement strand
GCACCTATGTTTATAGCAGCCCAATTTGTAATAGCCAAATCTTGGAAACAACCAAAATGTCCATCATTTGAAGAATGGTTAAAGAAAATGTGGTATTTTTATACAATGGAATACTACTCATCCATAAAAAATGATAAGTTTGAAGACTTCATATATAAATGGATGTATATTGAACATATACTCATTAGTGAAATAAATCTCCTGAGATGTTTAAACCCAAATAATTCACCTGCCACTGAAGCCCACTGTGTCCACTGCTCTGTCCCATTAGTGTTTCTCTGTAGAGGACTCACTTGCCAGCAGTCCCTGGGCCTCTATGAGTTCAAGCCACACCCACCATACAGTGATGCAGGGCTTAGGAAGAAAACACCACTGGCCCACTCCTTCACTGAAGTTTCTTTACTCGCTCCAGGAGCTTCAGACCCTTTCTTCCTCCTTCCCTTCTTCATCTCTTCCCTCCTTCATCTCTTCCCTCCTTCATCTCTTCTTTATGTTCTCATATCCTGACAGCTGGACACCAAGTCTTTTTTTTTATTTTATTTTTTTCCCTTGTTTCAGAACTTTTGTTTATTTGTTTATTTATTTTTATGGCCCGCTCAGCCTGCCCTGAGGGCAGGGCTGGCGCAGCATGTGGTGCTGGGGATCAAACCGCGGTCCCTTGAGCCGCCTAAGCTTTCCTAAGCAGGCGCTTTAGACCACTGAGCCATCCTGCCGGGCCCCTGGACACCAAGTCTTAAAGAGGTTCTCTCTGTGCTGTTCACTCCACCATCTTTCTGGAAGTCCAGAAGAACTATAAATGTAAAAGAAATGAAGAAAATACCGAATTCCCATTAGAACACCACAGCAATGATTGTTGTTAGCAAGAATCATTAATAAATGTAAAAATCAGGAGTCAGAAAGAGGAACCAGGCATGGTAGAGCACACCTATAATTCCAGTACTGAGGAGGTTGAGACAGGAGGACCACTACAAGTTTGAGACCAGCCTGGGGGCTACAAAAGTGAGGACAAGGCCAGCCTCAACTGCATAGCAAGCCCTGTCTCAAAAAAAAAAAAAAAAGTTTGATGAGAAACAGGATCAGTTTAGCATAGTCACAAAGTATCTCTCCAAGATATTAACCAGTGACAAAAGAGAAAATAGTACTCACTGTGGAGAAATACAGCAGATACTGGCATAAATAAGCAATGATGATCATGGCTCATATGTCTTAAATGCTGACCTGAAACAAGAAGAGCATTTCACTTTGTCCTCTTCTTGCAGCAACTCTATAACCTAGGCTAATTATTAGGAAATCACTGGGCAGACCCAAACTGTGAGGCATGCTACGAAGCACCTGCCTGGTACTCAAAAGCATTCAGGAAAGGCGGCAGAGCTGTCACTGTTCCTAGGAGACAAAGAAATCAGAAACAGTGCAGCACGGAAAGGAGCACCAGGCAGCAGAGCAGTGACTGCTAGCAACTCAGACTCTCCAAGGCCAAGTTTCCAGAGCCTGAAAAACAATAGCTTGGAGAGGAAAGAAAGAGTATGGAGGTTACTTGAGAACCACTGGGAAACTGAGAGGGGTGAGGAAAATAGTGATTCAGAAAGACTGAGCAGGGCACTGAGGGCGACTGGCCAGCCAGCAGTTGGTAGGGAAAATGAAATGGACAGTGTTTTTTTGCTTATGGAGAACTTGAGAATTTCACTGGGGCCAAAAGATGCATGTGCTGTTGGAATCAGCAAGGAAAGTGTGGACGATGCTTCTAGAGCAGCCTGGTACACGTGCCGAAAGCCACAGCCGCTGAACAAGAGCTGGCAGGGACTCCACTGTAAGGAAGGGCTGAGTATTCGAATATGGAACCCAGAGCAGCCCCTTGGCTGATTCACACTGCCAAGTTCCCAGCGTGGGTGGGAGAGACAGTCACAGAAGACTGCCAGCAGCTGTACAGCAGAAGGGATAATCCTGCTGAGACAACAGGGTGCTGAGCACAGAGCAGGCTCCTGCAGGCTGAGCCAGGTCCAGTGCTCTGCTTGGTGGCATTGAGGGAGGGAGGCAATAGGAGACACTGAGGACCGGAAGCTCACACTGGCACCATGTTCTCACTGTAAGCAGATCTCTGCACCAGCACTGCCGTGGGCTGGATGGCCACCTTCAAACTCCAGTGTGAAGAGAGGCACATCCTGGCTTGAGCTCCACTCCTTACCCCTAGGCTGAGGGAGCCATGCATCCAAAACAATAGAAGACTTTTGTCATTCTTTGGTTTTTTTTAATATTTTTATTGTTTAAATTTAACAATGGTTATATTACATATTTTCATCATCAGATCAGTTTAGATTAATACATATAGGTATATAAGATTTTTTTAAGTTTTTTTTTTAATTTTTAACTTATTTATTTTTTTCTTGTTTCAGAACCTTTGTTTGTTTATTCACTCATTTTTATGGCTGGCTCAGCCCACCCTGAGAGTAGTGCTGGTGCAGCATGTGGTGCCTGGGATCGAACCGAGGTCCCTGAAGCCGCCCAAGCTTTCCCAAGCAGGCGCTCTAGACCACTGAGCCATCCCGCCAGGCCCCTATAAGATTGATCAAACAATTAAACATTTACCCTTCTAAATCAACATTATTTTTCCCCCCTTTTTCTTTTCCTCTTTCTTTTCTTTGAAAGTTGACATATTGCATAATGTCCTCACAATCGTTCTACAGAGTACAGTGTGTGGGCATGACCCACCTCCCTATTGATGTTGCTTAGAAAAAAAAGGAAAAGAATATATTTCTCTTTGGACTAAGAGGAAGCAGATACATACACAGTCAAATGTTCTGCAATTGTAGTGGACCACTAGCGAAGCTTGTGATGTTGGAGGCTATTGAATCTAAGCCTCCTAAAGCTCATCTCACTAATCTAGCTCTGCGTTTCATGCATTGTAATTAAGCATTTTTTTTTCTTGCTGGGTGGTCAAGGGCAAGTCAAAGCAAGACCTGTATAACAAAACATTCTTTTTTTTTTTTTTTTTTTTTCGTATCTTCCAGGGTCAAATCCCCTCAGGATTAAGTTTGATTATTAATTTTTCATATTTTATTTTTTAAAGAATCTTTTATTTTATTTATTTTTTTCTTGTTTCAGAACCTTTATTTGTTTATTCACTTATTTTTATGGCCGGCTCAGCCCACACCCTGAGGGCAGGGCTGGCGCAGCATGTGGTGCTGGGGATCAAACCGTGGTCCCTGAAGCCACCCATGCTTTCCCAAGCAGGTGCTCTAGACCACTGAGCCATCCCGCCGGGCCCCTCATATTTTATTTTTAAATTTTTTTTCTTCCTTCTATATACTCGCCCACTTTTATCCCATTATTTTAACATTTATTTATTTATTTATTTATTTATTTATTTATTTATTTGTATTTAGTACAAGCTCTACCAGGTCAACAGGGTCTCACTACATAGATCAGACTCGTAGTAATCCCCCTGTGTTCAGCTTCCCAAGCACTGGGATTACAGGTGCACATGCCACCACAACCAGTCTCAATTGCCTTCTCAGCACGTCCTGGGGTGGGTGGGGCTGGCATGGCATGCTGGGGACCAAGTCCTGGTCTCTGTGCTCTTCCTATGCAGGCACTTTAGTCCGCTGAGCTATCTGGCCAGCCCCCATTTTCGTTTAACCATTATATCTGTGTATGTGCGCTTTTCTTTCTCTTGCTGTTTTTCTCCTAAGGGGGATTCTTTCTTCTGTGTCTTCTTCATTCTCAATTTTTCTTTTCTTTCCTTTCTCCTTTTCATTTGTCGTACTTTAACTTTTCTGTAACATTTATGCCCAACATAGGATGTTTCCCCTCTCCATTTCTCACTACCAATTTTGTACCAGTTTGCCATGATCTTCCCTTCTAGATGTATAACACACTCTTATAATCAGTAGGATCCTTTTCCTGCCTCATATTTTGTCCTGTCCATACCACAAAGCAGAGAACTTTAAAAACAAACAAACAAAAATCATCACTTTTACCCTTAAACAAAAAACACTTTTTTGCTCTTTTCTTCTTCTATCATTACCAAGTCTTCAAATCCCTAGGATTTACATAATAGACTCTATAAAATTACTGCTGAATGCTGTTTTTCATCATTAGAGGCAACATAGCCATCAAATTTAGTGCATTTGGTTCACATTAGCTGTAGGTCAAGACTTGGGTTGTTAGGATCCTTATTCTGTGGATTTCTTCCCAGGCTAAAGGGAGGCCTAAAACAGGGTCTCGCTGTATGTGCTATCTCTCTACTTGCCCTGATAGGTACCACTGAAACGGAGTAGTCAGTTACTGCTGCAGCTGACTCAATTGCATAGGAGTAATCCTGGCTGAGTGGACAATGGGCCCCAGTAAACCTGTCTGCTGGATCCACCATCACACCCAGGGAGAGGGACAGCAAGTGTTCCTAAGCCAAGATGCCAGACTGGGTCAGACTATGACAACGACTGCAACCTGGTCGAAGGCAGTTCTGGGTGTGAATCAACTTCAGTATCACAATTGAGGGACCCAATGGGTCCCTGGGCTGTGAGCACTCAGCCTCTGGCAAAGAAGCTATGTGGGACTCACATGTGCAGCGTCTCATTGGAATATTTAATCTGTGTTCCCATCTGATGTCTTATAGATTTAAGTTTTTGTATGATTTTGACTTACGTATATGGGACTATGTTATATTCTCTTATGGTTTCTTGTGTTTATTAGATTGTTATTTTGTAGATTTGTTTCTCCATTGGCTCTGATTTAATAATGTCTAGGTTCTCTTCCTTGTCTCAGGTTCCTATTTGGCTTCATCATTTCAAACCTAAGACAGTGTTACTAACTTATTTACTTATTGATCCAAACATGTAAACTCTGCCAAAGTTTTAAAATGCCCCATAGGTAGCTCTGTCATAGTCGCTGCTATGTTCTCTAACATTCCATGACCCCCTCCCCATCTCAAGGCTTTGGCTTGTCCATAACTTCCTTTGCTTGTCCTATTGGCAAGTTCTGACAACCGTGTAGCTTATGTCAGCCACGAAGTGAGCCACCATACCATACTTAGTCTCCACAAAAGATCCTCTGAAAACTCTCAGTACAGCCCTTCAACTCAACTAAAAGTACTCCAATAAAACCAGACCCCACATCACTTTCTTTTCCCGACAGTGTCCCTCATCAGACCTCCCCCTTCATGTCCAGCCCTCCTCACGCAACCGCCTCCCATTCCCCCAGCCCACCTCTCCTACCTCACTGCAGAACCACCACAAATGGTGAACTGCCACAGAGAAGAGACAAAGTGGGGAGCGGAACTGCAAAGACCGTCGCCAAATAGAAGGGTTGTAAGATGCTGTTGGAACCATTAGTAATTCTTTCTGCAAAACAGGACATAGTCTAAATCATTTAAAGTAAATAACAGTAGGAGCCAATACTAGCAATGGATAGTTATGAAAGTTGTGAACACTACAGGAAGCTGGATGGAGAGTACATGTATATGCTACCATTTTTGCAACTTTTTTTTTTTTTTTGGGGTGGGGCCAGGGTTTGAACTCATAGCCTTACACTTGCCAGGCAGGCACTTGTGCCACAAAGCTATCTCCCCAGTCCCTATTTTTGCAACTTTTTGTAAATCTAAAATTATTTCAGCTTAGCTGTGCTGTTGAACAACTGTAATCCCAGCATTTGGGAGGGTGAGGCTGGAGGATCCCCATGGGTTCAAGGCCAGCCTAGACTACACAGTGAGTTGAAGGCCAACCTGAGCTACATAGTAAAACACTGTCTCAAAAAAATATTTCAGAAATGAAGTACATACATATACAGAAAATCATAATTTGTAGATTCAGCAATAAACTGATTATTTCACAAGGTATATGTATATCAAAATACATATATATGTATATATATAAAGTTGTCCACTTCATATACATAGTTTTTATGTCAGTGATACCCTCAATAAACCTGTCAAAAGTATATGAAAATAAACACTTGAAATAAAAGGAAAATATAATTAAAACAATAATGAGTTTGATGAGGAGAGCTATTTTCATTTTGGAGGTCAAAAACCATACACCCTACTGCTGGTGTCTGCACTTTCCACTTGAATACTGTTCACATTTCTATTCCTGTATTGCTTCTCCTATAAAATCAAGTGCTTTCGCAGAATGCAACCCATGTCTCTCCTTTCATGTCTTGAGTGTACTGAACTCCCTGTTACTCATTCATATAGGAATTCTTACCTGCTTAAGTTATGATTTATACAGAGAAATACAAAATAATGCAAATCTTAAGATTTCTCAAGAGTTTTCAACTCTGCTATGAAATTGCTTACAAGTTACTGTCCCTGGCCTTAATTTTCCAAATCTAATACATGAGAAAATTAAACCAAGTGTGAAGATACACACTTGTAATCCTAGCACTTGGGAAATGGAGGCAAGGGATACAGGTCAACCCTGTCTGTCTGTCTGTCTGTCTGTCTGTCTGAGTTTTCTCTTGTTGCCAAGAGAAATACCCAACATCCAAAATTAAGGAAGGCAACGTTTCTTTACCTCACAGTTAGTGGAGGTTTCAGTCTATACTCAGCTGGTTCCAAGGCAGAATGGCACATGGAGGGGGGCAGCCTTTCACCATGATGGAAAACAGCAAAACAGCCAGGACGAAAGGGAGGAGTACTGGCAACAATGATAACAGACAGCAAGTCTGTCTCCCTGTATGTTGCATTCAGGCTACCCTCCCCAAGTCTGTCTCCCTGTATGTTGCATTCAAGCTACCCTCCCCAGGCTGCAGGTAGCACTCACACGCATAATTCCAGCACTTGATCATGAACCAATCACAAACTCTAGAATAGTGTGACCCATAACTTCATGAGGCTTTGGGGGACAACTAGACACAAACCATAATACTATCTCTCTGTAGATCTCAGTTACTTTCTCATGATGGACATCATATTCAATATCCACAAGTTAAAGAAGGAAATGTTTACTTTAGCTCACTGTTCGTAGAGATTTCAGTCCATACTTAGCTTGTTCCAAGGCAGGGGGATATGGCAAATGAGAAATAGTCCATGGCATGGCAGGGGAAAGGCAATGAGCAGCAAGCAGCAGCAGCCTACCTTTCATCTTTACCTTTATTCCATTCAGGCTACACGCCTAATGGTTGGTTCCCCACACAGGAGGGGACTGCCCATTACACACGCCCAGAACAATGCTAACCGATGTAATGGTGGTCTAATCCAAAGTCTTGAACCAACAATCACCTTTGCTGGCCTCAGCCACCAATCACCACCCACCCAGCTTACTCTGACCTTGTTAATGTGTGTTCTTTGTGAGCACGGCATGTGATTCCCAGCTATGAGTACAGAACATTCCCCCCTTTCAATAGTTGGGAGTATCTTCATTATACACATAATGAATGTTCTAGCATGCTTATATTTTGGGGGATGAAGGGATACAGATATTAAACCCAGTGTCTTACATGCTAGACATGTGCTCTACCACTGAGCTACATCCCTAGCCTTTCAAAAGTTTTGTAGTAACATATACACAACCTTTCCATCTAAATAACTTTCTTTTTGAGACAGGGCTTCACCATTTAGTTCAGGCTGGCTTTGAACTATGTAGCCCAAGCTGGCCTCAAACTCAAGCGGTCCTCCTGCCTCAGCAAAAAACAAATTTTTACCTTTAGATTTTGGTTACTCAGTTTTTATTTTTGCAGTCAAAAAACCTGGGGTTTGTGGCCACATGCAGTGGTAACAGATCACTTACATTGTTTACCTTCTTTCTGCTTTCTTTTCCAAAAGTGAAAATAGTATTTTCCTAAGACAGTGCTGGGATTACAGGTGTGTACCACCATGCTGGGCTCCATCTCCATGGTTTTTAAATGCTCTTGTAGTGTTAAGTATACACAGAATTGTTTCATAACTATCTCTCTCCCTCATCCATCTCTAGGAAAATTTCATTTGTGTTTATCTTACTACAATTATTTCATATTTTATATTTTGCAGCAATCTACTTTATTTTCATATGTATTATTTCTCCATATGAATATATTAAATTCCAGGAAGAATCATAAACAAATTTTTATCTTTACTTTTTGACCACTTACTGAGTCTTTATTTTTGCAGTAACAAAACAAACAGGTTTGTGACCACATGCAGTGATAATAGATCACTTACGCCATTTACCTTTTTTCCTCTTTTCCAAAAGAGAAAAGTCTTTTCCTAAGAGAGTGATGGCAAACTTTACAGGGACTAAGCATCCAAACTACAACACATTCCCCAAAGCGCCAAGACTGTGATTCACCCTGACTTCCCGATGCTTGCTGTGGGGCAACCTGGCTCTCATGGCAGCAGTGAGGGCTCGGTGTGCCTGTAGTGGTACACATGCCATGGTTCATCATCACTGTCCTAAAATAGGACCATGTCAGTGTCTTTTTTTGGCGGGACCAGAGTTTTAACTCACAACATTGCACTTACCAGGCAGGCCCTTGTGCCACGGAGCTATCTCCCTGGCCCCAATTTGACTTACTTTTTTAAGCAATAAATGGGAGCAGACAAAAGGGTAAAGAATTAGATTTTTTTAAAAAATATTATGACTGCCTCAGCCTGCCTGGGGGTGGGACTGGTGCAGCATATGGTGCCAGGGATCAAATCGCAGTCCTTGTGGTTGCCTAAGCTTTCCTAAGCAGGTGCTTCAGACCGCTGAGCCATCTTGCAGGCCCTTTGTTTTTGGCGATACCAGGGATTGAACTCATGACTTTGTTCTTGCCAGGCAAGTGTTTATTCTACTGAGCTACCTCCCTGGCCCTAAGAATTAGATACTTAACAAGTTTTTGTTTTGTTTTTTGAATTATTTAGGACAGGGCTGCAACAGCAGGACTGGGATTGAACCCCTAGCCCCTGTGCCTGACTGGGTTTGCCCAAGCAGGCACTTAAACTGAGCTCACCAGCAAGCCTCCCTCTTTTTTGTTCTTTTTACAGATCTGTGTCACAAAGCCAGGCATGAGGGTTTTTTGAGAATCTTTACAGCTGGGTACAGTGGTACAAGCCTATAATCCTAGCACTGGGAAGGCTGAGGCAAGATTGCTATGAGTTTGAGGCCAGCCCCTGGCCCCTACAGGAAATCTTGAGAAATTTTGTCTCAAAATGATAAAAACAAACAAAACCCACAAAACAAAAATCTTCAATTTTTCAAGTAGTAGAATCACTGCTAACCATCATAACAAAAAATAGTTTTTTAACTTTGATATAAAAACTTAAAAGTACTAGAAGGGACTAAATAATAAGCCACTTCTATAAGAATATAAACTTAGCTGAATGTTAAGTATAAAATATATAAAATGCAAATATGTATATAAATAAATACATGTGAACCACATATTTAAGCATATAAACATTTATACAAATCAAATCAGTGCTCTCATAAATAGCACTGCAGTGGCTTGGATATGGTGAAGCACGTCCCCTAAAAGTTCCTGGACTAAAGACTTGGTCCTCAAGCAGGCAGTGTCGATTTCCAGAAGCAGGGCCTAGTAGGCCTTCTGAGGTCATTCTGGCCGAGCCCTTAGCAGGGACTCCTGGGAGCCCTCTTCTCCAGCCACCCTTTCACATGTTCCTGACCTTTCAGATTCCTTTGCCAGAGCTCTAATATGCCATGAGGACTTTGTCTCCAAAACTCTAGGCTAAATAAATCTTTTCTCTTTGTACAGCGAGCCTGCTTTGGTATTTTGTTGTAGTAGCAAAAACAAAAACAAAAACAAAAACAAACAAACAGAAACCCAAACACTAAAGGACTAGTGCAAGTACTTTGGTGTCATCAGGTATGCAACTAATAATTACACTGTAGTCTGCATCTTGTCCTCTGAATAACCGCTACAAAGACAACAATATGCAATGTGTTAATTACTGTAACTGTCCTACTAACATGTCTTGGAACTGTTTCATTGCTATTTTATTTTCTCATTAAAATGAATAAAAAAAATGAACAGCCAAGAAAGAAAAAGAAAGTATTTGGCCATTTATTTACTCATTTTTTTGAAAGCTTTGTTTCAAACTGTCAAGCAATTTATGCACTATCTAAATACATGACAACTGATGAAAAACAAATGATCACACTGTATTTCTAAGACAAATAGGCAATGAGTAAAAAGAAAAAAGTTCAGTGCAGCTGTCTGAACACCTACCACTAAGTCTCAGAGACTCTTTTGAGCCTGTGAACAGACTTCTCTGCCCAGAAGGATCCTTTTGAAGTGTCGTATTTCAAAAACTCACATTTGTATCAGCCAAACCAGATGTTATGATTAACATAAAAACTAGTAAAATTACTTTCATTACAATATCCATCTCCAATAGCTTAAAATAAAAATTTCCAAGATCTTAGTTGAACTGTATATTGTTTTCTTTTAAAATGTCTCTTTTTTCTTTGAAATAATTTCTGAACCACTCTATGTGTTCAACCTTCTGTTTGACGCTCAGATATGGGTTTTTGGAAAGGCCACAAGTCACCAGTTCCATGAAGTGACGAATGGGCCCTTGTTTTGGGAAATCTTCCAGGTGTTTATCCAGAAATATATGCTCATGAAATTCGGAGCCATCATCATCAAAGCCTAAAAAATAACACAAAAAATTGTAATTCTGAATATAAAGCTCAGACCATAAAATTAGTATTAAGAGGTAATACTGCTAAAGGCATGTTAGACCTAGGTTTGTCTACCAACTTAACAACTGACTTTGGACAAATCACTTACCTGCTGAGCATCAGTTTCCTCGGGCATAATGTAAGAACTAAAAGACCACCTCCCTGAGATTTTAATAAAGATTAAATAGACAGGCCAAGCATACATGTTCAACATATAAATTATTGCCAAAGAATTATACCTAGGGCAACTACTAAGAAATACAAGCTATATTTAAAAATATACATATAAGGGCCCGGCAGGATGGCTCAGTGGTCTAAAGCCCCTGCTTGGGAAAGCTTGGGGGCCTTCAGGGACCGTGGTTCGATCCCCAGCACTACATGCTGCACCAGCCCTGCCCTCGAGGCAGGCTGAGCCGGCCATAAAAATGAGTGAATAAACAAAGGTTCTGAAACAAGAAAAAAAAAAAAAAAAAAAAAAAAAAAAAAAAAAAAAAAAAAAAAAAAAAAAAAAAAAAAAAAAAAAAAAATATATATATATATATATACACGTAAAACAAGAAGGAACCATGAAAAAAAAAATTAAATAACATTTACAACTAAAGTAAAGCAGACATCCCCACGCATGCCTATTTCCTAGCACTGGAAAGGCTGAGACAAGGAATTCAAAGCCAGCCTGGAATACGTAGTGAGATCCCATCTCTAAAACAAAAAAATTAAAACACTGAAATAATACATAGTATGCTCCCCAAATAGGATGGTATCAAACTAAAAATCAGTAAAAGACAACTGGCCAAGCATGGTGGGACACTTTTGTAATCCCAGTGCTGGAGAGGCAGAGGTAGGAGGACTGCTGGGAGTTTATGGGTAGCATGAGCTACATAGTGAGACCTGGTATCAAAAAAGAAACCAATCCCCCCAAAAATACTGGGGAAAAAAAGACTTGGTTCTTTTTATCTTATCCTGACATCTCTTAGAATACACAAACTATAATACTTTTGAGGGTTCTTTTTCCCCTTATTAACTTCATTGGTTCAATTTAGATATATTAATGGTCACATTCATCATAGGGAATCTGTACCTTACATACATATCCTGAATCCTCTTCTTTCATTCCCCTTCTCTCCCTTCAACACCTCTTCCCCTCCTTCCTTGTGAAGCTTTGCTTTAATTTTATCCTTCTTTTATCAATTTTTTCCTTTCCCCTTCCTTTCTACCTCATTTCTACTAAATAATTTTTTTTTGAATTTAAAAAAATTTTTTATATCATGGCCAGCTCAGCCTGCCCTGGGGGTGGGGCTGGCACAGCATGTGGTGCCTGGGATTGAACCACAGTCCCTGCGGTTGTCTAAGCTTGCCTGAGCAGGTGCTTTAGACCACTAAGCCATCTCACTGGCCCTCAACTGAAAAATTTCTTCCTATTCACAATACCTTTTATATACTTTCAGTTATATCACAGAAACAATGCAATATTTACACATGGGTGTCTGATTTATTGTTTTGACACAAGTCAAGACCCTGTTTCAAAATAAAAATGGAGCTGGGTATGGTGGCTCACACTTACAATCCCAGTAGTAGGGAGGCTGAGACAGGAGGACTGTCCAAGTCTAAGACTAGTGAGAAAACCAAATAAATAAATAAATAAGGACTGGGTATCTCAGTGTAAAGGCGTAGGCTCAATCTCTAGCATTAGCAGAAAAAAATTTTAAGAAGTTAAAACACAGCATGCATATACCATATAAATATTAATAGTAAGTTTGTTAAAAGAGTTTGTAAGTTTCTACAGCCTTCCCATAGAAAGTACTATTTTATGAAAATACAATACCAAAATTTTTTTTTATATTTAAGCTTTCATTTCATTAATACAAGCAAATAAAAGTTTACCAAAAATTTAGAAGATCACATTGCTATCATAATATCACGAAGGTTTAAATACAGACATTTCCTAAGACTATCCTCACCATAAAGGTAAATAAATCTATTTGAATTGAAAATGCACCTAGAAAAATCAATCAATCAATCAACCTATTTTTGGGTTCATTTTTTTAGGGAAGGGTCTATAAGGTATTCAGGGTTTTACTACTACTTCAGACTCTTAGTGATCCTCCTGTTTACCGCCTCCCAAGAGCTGGGATTACAGGCACACACAGCCATACCCCATCTCAAATGCCTCTTAGCATACCCTGTGGGTGGGGCTGGCATGGGAGGCTCAGGGATGAACCCCGGCCTCTGCGCTTGCTTGCAGGTACTTTAATCCACTGAGCTATTTGGCCAGCCCAGCACCTAGAAAACTTAATGAGAATGTTTAACTCTGACAACATAGGTGTTATGAAAGACTAAGTAACATAATGAGACTGTTTTCGTTTTGGTTGCGAAGTTTAGAAAATATTCAGGGAAACAGATAATATCCCTTTACAACTCAAAGCATCTACACAACTGCACCCAAAGGTTTCAAAGCTTCCTGACGTTGTTGCTCTGAGCAGCACAGGCAAGTACCCCACACCTCATTAGCATTGTGGTTTGAATAAAAGACACCAGCATAGGAGCTCAAGCCAACAATTTGGCTGGGGTACAGCTCCACTGGGAGAGCACTTGCCTGGCAGGAATAAGGCCTTGGGGTTTGGTCCCTAGCATAGAATGAAATAAAGAGGGAGTGGAAATACTCATATAAAAATTGTAATGCTCTCCAAATCTGAAGTATAATCTGAAGTATAATCTCATGAACTGTATCTTGTGTATTAGAAGATACACAAAGAATGCTCTTTTTTTTTGTGAGACCAGGGTTTAAACTCACAACCTTGCACTTGCCAGTCAGGCACTTGTGCCAGGGAGCTACCTCCCCAGCCCAACGAAAATTCATGGTATTTTGTCATAGAACTTTTTTACTGATTAACTATCAGAATTAAGTACATTTCTTTTCCTTTTTTTTTCTTTTGGTACCGCGGATTGAACTCAGGATCTTGCGCTTGAGTGCTTATTCTAAGCTATCTCCCCAGCCTCTACATTTCTTTTTTTTTTTTTTAAGAATTTTTATTTATTTATTTATTTATTTTTTCTTGTTTTGGAACCTTTATTTGTTCATTCACTCATTTTTATGGCCGGCTCAGCCTGCCCCGAGGGCAAGGCTGGCACAGCATGTGGTGCCGGGGATCGAACCGTGGTCCCTGCAGACGCCTAAGCTTTCCCAAGCAGGCGCTTTAGACCACTGAGCCATCCCACTGGGCCCCAAGCCTCTACATTTCTAAAAACGAATTTTCTTTTTTTTTTTTTTTCAGGACCAGGGTTCAAACTTAAAGACCTTGCACTTGGCAGCTAGGCACTTGTGCCACAGAGCTATCTCCTCAGTTCCCTAAAAACTTTTTTAAAAGTGTCAGATTTCTTCTAGGATAGCATGGAAATGTCTACAGTTAGTTTCTTTGTTTTTTTGGGGGGGCGGGGGAAGGCCTTTCTTTACTACGTGGATCAGGCTGCCTTGAACTCCAGAGCAAACCTCCTCCCTGCTTAGGCTCCTAAATGCTGGAATTATAGTCATGCACCACACCTCCTGGAAGTTCACACTACTATGAGATTCACATAAATATCCAGCTTGTCTGTCTGTCTGTCCTTCCTTTATATTTTCTGAGACACAGTATTGTTATGCTTTTTAGGTAATCCTTCAACAGACTACGTAGCCCAGACTGGCCTCAAACTCATGACGATCCACGTGCTTCAGCCTCCTGAGTGCTGGGATTACAGGTACAGGCACTACTGACCCATGCATGGCCAATATCTAAACTCTAAAACTGTGATCCTCTTCCAGGATGAATGCTTGTCACCCAGTCAGAGGGTGTGGCAACCCTCTGCAATGTGCACTTGCCTGCCTCGTTGTTGATTGGAAACTCCCACAGCTTTCCTTCTTTGGTCCACTGGATCATTTCTTCAAGTCCATTCTGATAGGGCTGTTCACTTACTTTGGCCAACTGCTTTGCAAACTCCACATCCCAAAGAGAAGGCGAGGCTTCTGTACCAAAAAACATTTTAAATAAACATAATAATAATGATGATTTAACAGTACATGATGAAAGGTCACCCTTTAAGAGCTAATAGTATAACAAAAATTATATATAAAAACTAGAACTAAAATAATGGCAAGCTTTAATTCTTTTAATTGTAAACTGTGCTTTAATTTCTGCAATCAAGTAGAAGGGCATGGGAATACAAGCGTAAGCTTTCACTGTGCATCCAGAAAATAAAAGGCACATTTATAGATATAACTTATTCCTTAAAAAACACAAAATTGTTTTACTTAACATAATTATGGCCGGCTCAGCCTGCCCTGGGGGTGGGACTGGGGCAGCATGTGGTGCTGGGGATTGAACCGTAGTCCCTGTGGCCACCTAAGCTTTCTTAAGCAGGTGCTTTAGACCACTGAGCCATCATGCCGGCCCTACTTAACATTAAAAAAAAAAAAAAAAAAAAAAAACCAGAAAATTTGAATTCAAGTAAAGCTAGTTTATCTTTGGTATAAAAACTTGGAAGGAGCCGGGCGTGGTGGCTCACGCCTATAATCCCAGCACTTGGGAGGCTGAGGCAGGAGGATTGGTGCGAGTTCGAGACCAGCCTGGGCTACAAAAGTGAGCTCAAGGTCAGCCTCAACTGTATAACAAGACCCTGTTTCAAAAAGACCAAAAAATAAAAATAAAATAAAATAAAAATAAAAACTTGGAAGGCATAAACAAACTCAAGATACTATATACGGTAATTTTTTTTCTTTGAGCCAAGATCTCATTATTTTACTGCCCTTGAACTCATGATGTACCCCAGGCTGGCCTTGAACTCATGGTGATCCTCTTGCCTCAGACTTGCAAATGCTGGGATTACTAGTGTGTGCTACCAACACCACCCACATTTCCAAACCTGCACAGAACAGCACTTTAAATAAACTAAATTATTCCATTTCAGCATTTACTGTTAAGAATAATCCACACATGAATAGCGACTAAAAATTTCACAATATATAAACTCATGAAGAATTCTGTTGTTTTTTTTGTGGGGGGATGGTACTGGGAATGAAACTCAGGACCTTGAACTTGCCAGGCAGGTTGGTGTTTGTGCCACTGAGGTATATCCCCAGCCTTATGAAGAATTCTGTATAAAAATACAAGTTATAGAAATCTGATTTGAAGTATAAACACATAGATTATCATGACCTTACATGTTATAGCAGTGAGCTTTAATACTTGCATTACTACAATGCCAGGCAATTACTACTGCCCTCTCTACTGGAAAGAGAAGAAAGTTTTTATAAACATGACTTTATACAAGACTCTGATCTCCGAAGCCCAGTCTGCGGTTTTATTTTTTTGTGGTACTATAAATTAAATGTTGGGCTTCCAAACTGACTATATCCCCAGCTCTTTTTTATTTTTCATTTCAAAATAGGGTTTCTCTAAGTCACTAAATTGTGTGGGCTGGTCCTGAACTTGTGATCCACCTGTGTCAGCCACCCAGAGTGCCTGGATTACAAGCATACCCTTGTCACCTGGCCAGATTGTCTGAGTCTGCCAGACAGGTCACTAATCAGCAGTGGCACATGACTGTAAGGTCAGCTACTCAGGAGGCTGATGCAGGTGCATCACAAGACCGAGGTAAACCTGGGCAACTTAGGCCTGGTCTCAAGATACAGTAAAATGGTAGAGCACTTGTCTAGTATGTGTGATCCTCAGACTCAATCCCCAGTACTGTGGGGAAAAAAAGTATTTACTTCGGTAGTATTATTACTAAAAACCAAATAAGTTAATTTAACAGGGTAATAATAACAAAAACAGTAAGGGATATTGTACATTCACTCTGTGCTAAAAAAATTTGTTTTTGTTAACAGAAACTCATTTCTCTTTAGAACTTCATTGGAAGTTATCATCATGTTGACTTCATATCACTATCATGTTACATGTTTTCATCATTCATTCACTTTTACAATTTTAGCCACCTCTAGAATGAGCCCTATTTTCACCCCTCACACTCATGGGAATGTAAAATGGTATGACCACTCTGAAAAATTTTGAGCGTTCCTGAAAAAGTCAGAAACACAACTGTTATTCAACACAGTCATCTCACCCTTGGGCATCTACTCGAGAGAACAACACAACATGTCCACACAAAGACCTGCACATGAAAGTTCATACAAGCTGTATTTGTAACACCCAAAGCTGGGCTGTAATTGGAGAAAACCCCAAATGTCTGATAATGAATGGGTAAAAAATGTGATGCAGCCATACAATTCATTACTTAATTATAATTACTGGTACATGCAACAGCATGGATAAATCTCAAATCATTATGCTGAAAGAAGCCAGACACAAGAGTACACGCTGTGTAATTTGTGACTTCATGCATATAAAATTCAAAGAGATGCAACCTAATCAATAGTAACAGAAAGCAAATCAACAGTTGCCTGAAGACAGGCACTGCACTGAGGGATGCCCACCTTCTAATTACACTAGCTACACTTTTGTGCATATCTGTAATTATCCCCTCAAAATAATTCCCAGGAACAGCATGTGCAAGTCAAAAGCATGGATCACATGATTATTCTGGCCAAGATTACTAAACATCCCAACAAGTGGCTCATCTGTTCTCCCTAGGTAAACTTTATTTTGTTTCTTCTGATTGCTTTTATGAGCCTTTATGTGCATGAACATGTCTAACCACAAGGACTGGTAGGTAATTAAGTATATGCACAGTTTTATTCCAACAGTAAGACAACAAATAGCCCAGTTATTTTTCCTTCAGTGGACACTGACTGCAGCTTGAACTACATAGTGAGACCCTGTAGTATGAAAAGAGCACTGCACAATGTCATAAATTTCCATATTGTTGTTATTCTTATACTTAATTAGGAACAAAAGATTTTTTTTTTTTTTTTTGTGGGACTGGAGTTCAAACTCACAACCTCGCGCTTGCCAGGTAGGCACTTGCACCATGGAGCTATCTCCCCAGCCCCCTTAAAAGAATATCTCTAGACTATTCAAGTATAGCTTATTAAAATAGTACCATCATTAAATTATTACATAAAGTTGTATATTTTTCTTCAGAGTATTCACAGCAAAATTATCTTATACCTTTTTATTTTGTTTTGGAAACAAAGGCTCACTAGTGACCCTATGCAGCTCAGGCTGGCTTAGAACTTGTACTCCTCCTGCCTCAGCCTCCAAAATGCAGGGATTATAGGTATGCATCACCAAACTAGATGCTTCTATTTTGGGGAAGGGAGTGACCAGGCTCATCACACTGAGGTACATCTTAAGTCCTTTTTATTTCTTTTTGGTACATGACCTCATCAAGTTGCCCATGTAGAATTCAAATTTGAGATTTGCTCAGCTAAGTCTACCTTCTTCCACTGGTTTTATAAAATACATGAAACTTTAGTATTTGTAGGCTAAGCTGGCTCCTTCCAGAATCCGAACATCCCTCCTGGCTGCTTATCAGGTGGGCAATAGCAGCTGTCTTGAGAGCAAGTTCCTCCCTGAGGCAAGCTTAAGAGATCCTCCTAGTAGGGGACATGGGTTTTCCCTGCTGTCTGTATGCCATGAATCTCCTCATGATACACAACAGGATGCAGCTTGCACCATTCAAGGCTGTTGTTCTTTCAGCTTGGCTTTCAGTTCCACTAAACTGCATTAATGCCTTTCCTTTATGGATATACCTTTTATGGCTTGGTTTGTTCAGAAAGAGTTAAGAACTAAGGTAACAAATTCCTATTACTTGTAATTCTCTTGCCTAGGTGGTATAGGGTACACAAACAAATTAAGACCTATTCCCTAATATCAAGGAGTTTGCCAAACAGTGGGAAGGTGAGATGTTTATATTATGTAATGGTTGTAAGACTAAATGAGCCTGGGCAGTAGCTTTAGGACTCATTTCTGTGTGTAGTGTGTGTGTGTGTGTGTGTGTAGTGTGTGTGTGTGTGTGTGTGTGTGTGTGTGTGGTCTCACTACACAGCTTGAACTTGTAGTGATCCTCCTGTTTTCAGCCTTGCTAGTGCTGGGATTACAGGAATGCACCACCATACCCAGACTCTATTGCAGGCTCAGTGTGCCTGGGGGCAGGGCTGGCACCATATGTGGTGCCAGGTATCAAACCCTGGCCCCTGAGTTTGCCTAAGCAAGCACTTAGTCCACTGAGCTATCTTGCCAGCCCTAGAAGAACTAATTTCATGGGTAACATTATTTCTACGAAGATTCTAAAGTTAATCTCTATTCTTTCCAACTGTGCATTGTTTATAAGCTGGAAACCACATGTGCTGAATTTCTTCCTTTATCAGGAAACCAAATTTAATGTTCAGAAACAGGATAAAGTACTTCGCTCTCTCTCTCTGTCTCTCTCTCTCTCTGTCTCTCTCTGTCTCTCTCTCTCTCTCTGTCTCTCTCTCTCTGTCTGTCTGTCTGTCTCTCTCTCTCTCTCTCTCTCACAGAACCGGGGATCAAACTCAGGACCTTGTACTTGCCAGGTAGGCACTTGTTCCTCTGAGCTATGTCCCTGGCCCCCCGTACTTCTCTTTTGATGAGACTTAAAATGGAGAATTTGAAGGATTTGACATCTTACTTCAAGAGAGGACAAGAAGAGAAAAAGAATATAGGTTGTACCTGGGGGTAGTGACGTACACCTATAATCTAAGCATCTGAAAGGCTGAGGCATGAGGATTGTTGAGAGTTTGAGAACAGCTTGATCTACACATTGAGACCTTGACTGAAAACAAAACAACAACAAAAAAACAAACCAGAGGACTAAGTATTCATTAAGGAAAATACTAAAATTCTTGCTTTATGTATTCTTCCCATCCCCTGAATAGTCATTATATAATTTCAATAAGTTACTTCTACAAATGCTACCTCCTATTTCCAGATGCAGTTGTCTAAAAGCAGATACCACAGCTCTTTGTATAACAGCACAGTATTGACCCAAACATGGTGTATGATTGTTAATGGTCTAACCCAAATCAGTAGTGCTCTATTCCTCCAAATTATTCCATTAGTAACACTGACAGTTATTAGTTATTCCAATTGCCCCAAAGGAAGTGACATTTTGAGGGGGAACCTGACCAAGTCCAGCAATGTCAACAACTACATCCATATGCAGGACCTATGCCAATGACAAGACAGAACATCAAAATACCCAACTATTAGATATAGTGTCATTTTCTTAACAAACCTGTGAGAGGTGCTTCTTCAGGAAATTGCTTAATATCAAAGATATTAAGTCTCTCCCCTTTGAATAAATCTTTAAGACTAAAAATAAAAAAGAATACATTTTAGCAACATATTTATAAACTGTGCACAAAACCGGTTTATGATTAAAAAAACTTTACATGAAATATTCCATGTAGAAATTAAAAGTAATTTTACAGATTCAGACTAGATATTTAGTAAACTACTTTGCTTTTGGGACTGATAAGAGCACTTAAATTTCTGCTTTGCAATACAAAGACAGTTAAAGCAACTTAATTTTCAAATATCCAATTGAAACAATTACACTAATTTTATCTATCTATCTATCTATCTATCTATCTATCTATTGTGGGACCGGGGTTCGAACTCACAACCTTGTACTTGCCAGGCAGGCACTTGTGCTGCAGAGCTATCTCTCCAGCCCCTGATTTGCTATAATTTTTTGATCTTATAAAATTTTAAGAAAAGTGTAAAAAGTGAAAAAAAAAAAAAAAAAGAAGCTATTAAAGTTTTACATTAGTCTTGAAGGGCTGAAAACAGTATATTTAATTACAGAGTTAAAAAGACCACATTGATAAACCAAACTATGCTCTTTCATGAAGCAACCATTCTGCAGTTTAAAAATAACTTTTTTCATATAACTAGTTTTAACTACTGAAATATCAGCATTAATAGGTGACTTCTTGTATACATTAATCAACTGCTTTATGTATGAACTCACATAATATTTGAACACATAGTTTTAAAACTGGAAGATGAACTTAACTTTTCTTTCTTTTTTTTTTTTTTTTTTTGAGGAACCAGGGATTGAACTCAGGTCTTTGCACTTGCCAGGCAAGAGGAAGATTCTTTTAAACTAATTTTAGAAATTAGCTTTAACCTATTTTTTCTTTTCTGGATCAAATTACTTTCCTCAATGAAATTAACTGCAAAAAATGCAAATAGTATGTCCGAATATGAGGAAATTAACACAAGCCCTGTTAAGTTTTCCTCTGCTAGGTTCCCACATGTGGTACTTGTAAGACAGCACCCTTTATGCCACAGAAAGACCCTCGCTGCCTTGACTCAACTGCATGCCAGTTAAACAAGACAACAGATAAAAGTGACTCATAGTAGAGAGGCAATGCCTTCGTAAAGTAAGAAAATGTCCAAGGAACATACTAAAAAAAGAAAGGGATGAATATTTGCTGAGCACAGACTATGTAACAGATGCCTGACACTTTTCTGTTCCTCAAGAAAGCTAGATTTAAAAAAAGGAAGTTAGATTTCACTTTCACTATTTTATAGATGGGAGACAGATTCACAATGGCGGTGAAAGTTGCCCCAGTCACACAATTATTCAGTGGTGGTGCCAAGATGCTGAAGCAGGTCAGTGTGACTCCAAAGCCAGAGCTCCTTGACTCAGTCAAGGAGAAAGGAAAGGAAAAGACTCCACCCAGGCCTCGTTTTCTCAAGCCACTTTAAATCCTGTGCACTGCTGCATGGTTACCATAGCAGGGTGAACAGCTTGCTCCTTCCACACTGCTACTCTGTGTTCTCCTTTATTTGGCTTTCTAATATAATGCATGCACAGAAATGCCCTTCCTCTTTTTTCAAGCTTTTCTCTTGCTGCTTTCTAATTTTTAATGGTAGCTACACATCAAGTCATAATGTAATATCCAGAAGCAGTTGCATGGAATCATAGAAATAAGACTGATTCAGTTAAATACTCCCAGTAACACTCCAACTACACTTTCTACTTACAGATACTAAATCACGTAAATTAGTAATTCCAATAATCACCCAGAGTCATTGTTAACCTCCTGAACTTCCTGTGTTAAATGCTGACTACCTTCCTAATCTTTCTACACCAATCTGTAATTTAATACCAGGAAGGAGCTCAGTCAAGTTCCTGGGATTCTACTTAAAATAACATTTGTGAATACATAACATACTGAAAGTATTCCAACTGTGAGCACATCCTGCTATTACAGATAAGCCTTCTTATTAAGACCTAGTTAGTTTTTGTCAGAGCATGCCAGCTAGCTAGTTCTTTCTTTCCAAATATAACTTTCTGGGTTTAAAGGACAGAAAGAACAGAAGCTTTATTTAAATATAGGCTAACTTAACTGTATATAGATTTCTGTATTTTTATGGTGGGTTTATTTAGCTAACATATGATGGACGGTTGTAAAGTACATACAAATATTCAGCGTCAAAAACATGCTCAGAATGAAAAATGCAAAATGTTCATTTGTTCAGAACTCAGTCAGCTCCATGCATTCTACATCAGAGCCGCCATCCCCACCCCCCAATTTGGTAAGGGTAGATGTGAGGGAAGCCCCATTTTGACTCACAGTGTAGAAAATTGTAGAACTACTAATCCCAGAACATCTTTCCCTCTCTAGAAAATATCTATACAACATAAAGACACACATAACAGCATCCATAACACTCAATACCTACAGTAATAACATGTACAAGGAACAAAGTAATCTAAACCCAACAGACGGTAAAGCCTGAGTACCTTTTTTTTAAATCAGCTGTTATCTTCTGTCCTACATCACTGTCAATTCCTTCATCAAACTGAATCTGATGCTCTAGTCTTGATGTCCTAGCTGTAGCAGATCTGGCAACCTTCATATCTGATATAATGTCACTGAAACTGAAACAATAAGAAGGTCAAATAAATTAGAAATCACAGCCATACAATACTAGCAAACTTTTATTAAACAGGAGACACTGCATTTAATTATTTTACTTTTATGCACTAGTACAGCATAAAGTTATGTTTAAATAAAAAACATGTCCAAAAAGGAAAGAAAAAAAAAAAAAAAAAAAAAAAAAAAAAAAAAAAAAAAAAAAAAAAAAAAAAAAAAAAAAAAAAAAAAAAAAAAAAAAAAAAAACCGTAAAGAGAGAGAAAGGAAAAACATTAAAACAAGGCTTTTGTAAATGGGGAGGAGGTGAGGCTGGAGGGAGAGAGCATGAATGGGAAATAAGTTACATCTGGTATGGGTACAAATTCTCTATGATAGATGTGATCATCATGTGTATCTAAAATGTACCAATAAAATCTGGTTGAAATAAATTAGAAAGAAACAAAACAAATATGTCCCATATTAACATTCATTTGGGACCTACTTATGCTTAGTTTTGAGGGTAGGTGTTCAGACAGGTTTGAGATGGTGAGGGATATGCAGTCCTAGGCTGGTCACCAACTTGTCTCACCCATCCAAGTACTGGGATGACAGGTTTGTGCCAAGAGATTGGCCTACCTCTTGAAAACGTGCTACGACTTGGGAGGCTGAGCAGGAGGGCTGCCAAGAGTTCAAGGCCAGCCCTTGAGAGAAACCATCTCAAAAAACTTTTTTCATTTAAAACTTAAAAGTATTACTTACATAAAAACTTTATATTCAGAAGTTGATAAGAAAATACTGAGTATCTGTGTCTATCACATCAATAACTAAATTAACATAGAAACATAGCTACTTTTATGTGTTACATAACTTGTTCAAATACAGGCAGAACAAGTTATTAAATGACTCAGAATCCAGATACCTGTATTTTCTTTTAATTTACTGATACAATTCTGGTACACATGTTCATTAAGAATAACTGATTCAAATCACTTTCCAAGACGAAGTAGCACCATCACTTACTAGCTTCAGGCAAAGAATAATAAAAGTTGGCATAAAGTAATAAGAGATGAAAGGGAAGGAAATACATCTGAAGATTACTGCACTAAGCAGAAAACCAGCATGCGATTTTACCCAAAAAAATTCTCAGAAAAAGTAGTTAAAAAAAAAAAAACAGAAAAAAAAAAAAAATGAGTTCAAATCCCAGTCCCGCCAAAAAGAAAAAGAAAAACTAGTTATTTATTTACTTATTTAAATATTAGTGAATTTACCATTTGTTTTTCAAAAGTGAGAAATTTTGCAATGTTGACTTTCTAGAAGAAAAATTTAACCGTTTCTTTAAAAAATGCAGTCTCATTTAAGACTTTTAAACAACATCTTTAGTTTTACATTTTTAACATATACTTGCTTTTTAAAAAACTCCAACTGCTACAATGTATCTGATGTTTTGCACACATTCATCAGACACCTGAAGACACTTATCTGAGTATGGAGTGTGCACTGAAGCAGTGCTGCCATACGGGTGTGCTGACCTGATCCTGGACTGCTTTCCTCCCTTCTGTGACACTGGGCCTTGCTCGTGTTGCTGCAGCCTCCTGAGCAGCTCTGACTTAGTCATCTGCTTGTCAAAAGGGAGAGATGCTGCTACAGCAATTACAGCTTCCACCAGGGCTGGACTCAGAGGCTTACTTCTGAAAAACGAAGGGAAGAACAAAGACAGTGACTGTTCACCATGCTACTAGGTTAGAGAAAAGTTAAGTGACTTTGGCAAGAGGACCTGTTATTCAGAAAAGTTGCAGAGCTAAGGATGCAGCTCAGTGGTGGCACGCTTACTTAGCATGCAGGAGGCCCTGCGTTAATTCTCAGCATGTAACCACCCCCGAAGAAAGCATCTTTCAATTTCCAACAAAGGTGAGATGCCTCACATATTAGACACTGATTTTATAATTTTTTGTTGTATTTTAGGGAAGGGTCTATAGGGCGTTAGAATCTCACTACTAGATCTGACTCACAGTGATCCGCCTGTTTACAGCTGCCCAAGAGCTGGGCTTCACCCAGTCTCAACTGCTATCTCAGCATGCAGCGGGGTAAGGGGCGGCTGGCAGGCTGGTACACCAGTTTCAGGGATTGAACCCCCAGCCTCTGCGCCTGCTTGGCAAGTGCTTTAATCTACTGGGGTATATGGCTGGCACTGATTTTATATAAATTTTGAAACGCTAAAACTTGACTGGGTTAATGGATATTAGCTGAAGTATAACACTGAATCAAACATGAAAATTTACACGTTTTCTAAAAAAGATGCTGTTTTTACTTAGAAAACATATATACCGTAAGCAAATTTATTTATTTTAGAATTTTTTATTTTATTATTTTTTTTCTTGTTTCAGAACCTTTGTTTATTCACTCATTTTTATGGCCGGCTCAGCCCGCCCCAAGGGCAGGGCTGGTGCAGCATGTGGTGCCGGGGATCGAACCACGGTCCCTGAAGCCACCCAAGCTTTCCCAATCAGGCGCTTTAGACCACTGAGCCATCCTGCCAGGCCCCACCATAAGCAAATTTAAAAGTAGCTATATCTGCCATAGAAGCTTTATGCATAATAGACCAAAACTAGATCCAAGTCAAAAGTCAATTGTATCAGACAAGCAACTAAATTGTGATACACGCACAATGGAATATGACTTGGCTTGCGCCAACACAATGAATGTCTCACACAGGGTTGGGGAGATAGTTTAGTGGTATAAGTGCCTGCTTGGCAAATTCAAGGTTGCGAATTTAACTCTTGGCACCAAAAAAAAAAAAAAAAAAAAAAAAAAAAATGAGTAAATGCTGTATGATTTCACTTTTTTCACATTCAAGACAGGCAAAACTAATCTGAGATGAGAAAATGTGAAAACAATAATTGCCTCAGGAAAGAAGGCACTGACAGGATGATGAATGGGAAATCACCTCTGCAAATGTGTGGCTTACATGCATGTATCCATTTGGCAAAATTCTACACTTAAGATTTGTACATACAAATTTTACCTGGAAAAAAAATGCCACAAACCATTATCACTCAGGAGACAGAAAAGGCACTGTTAACACAAGATTGGTAAAAAGCTTATCATTACTAAATCTAGGTGACAGGTAACAGGGTTTCATATAACTTTGTGTACTTTAGATAGCTTTCAAATTTCTCATAAGAAAAAGTTTAAAAGCTTTTTTACTCAGACCTTACACTCGTTTTTGTTTTGTTTTGTTTTTGGTTTTCTGTTACTGGGGATTGATCTTATGACCTTGAACTTGCCAGATAGGCACTTATGCTGCTGAGCTATTTCCCCAGCCCTGAGAACTTCCACCTGAATAAGTGGGCTCTTAATTAATGTCTTATTACCTGACTTTATCATCTGCTATCTAGCATGCAAATTAAAAATTCCAAATTCCCAATTTTTGTTTTTTTTTTTTTTTTGGTCTTTTTGAGACAGGGTCTCGCTGTACAGTTCAGGATGGCCTTGAGCTCAGTTTTGTAGCCCAGGCTGGTCTCGAACTCTCACCGATCCTCCTGCCTCAGCCTCCCAAGTGCTGGGATTACAGGCGCGCACTACCACGCCCGGCTCAAATTCCCAAAATTGTTGGGTAGATTTCAAGGACTTTACCAAAATATGGAAGACCTGACAGTAACAAAACAGAAAAATGAAAAAAGGTAATGTGCAATTTTTAAAACTGATCTGTGAGAAAAGCTTAAGCCTCACCCTGTTACTCTATTTCTTTTATGGATACTTGTTAAGCCCATTTTCAAATTTTAATTTATATATTTGAAAAAAATACAGAATATAAAAAATATTGATGAGTATTCATTTTCTAAAACCACGTTTCTTTCTGTGTTGTTTGCTTTTTGCGACAGTCAGGCTATGTACCTCAGGCTGGCTTTGAACTCACTGTGTAGTCCAGGCTGGAGGTCTTGAACTCAAGAGACCTTCCTGCCATGGCCTCCTGAGTGCTGGGATTGCAGGTGTGCCCCACCATGCCTGACAAGGACTGTCAACTGTATAGCAACTGTTTCCCTTATAAGTGAGATCACTAGAGGCCTCGATTTATAATTTGAAACATTCTAACTGATTAAAGTTGTGGAGGAACTTCTGTCATTGACTTTAGATGATTCCAGATACCAGCTTAGAATTAGGCCTAGCAAGTGCCCATGGATGGTTCACTGCTTTAAAATTATATAGCTGTATTTCCATATTTCAGATAAGATTTTTCTCAGCAGTTGCTATGATTAAAAAAAAAAAAATAAGAGTACCCTATACAAAAATGAATGTGGAGGGGCCCGGCAGGATGGCTCAGTGGTCTAAAGCGCCTGCTGAGGAAAGCTTAGGTGGCTGCAGGGACCGCGGTTCGATCCCCGGCACCACATGCTGCGCCAGCACTGCCCTCGGGGCAGGCTGAGCCGGCCATAAAAATAAATAAATAAACAAACAAAAAGTTCTGAAACAAGAAAAAAATAAAAAAAATTAAAAAAAAATGAATGTGGAACAAAATGAGGGTAGCAATTATTTAGCCTGATCCCAAGGCTAGGTCATAAAAAAATAATGCTCAATTATCTTGATTCACTTTCTCTTGAGCCAAGGCCAGAAGAGTAACATGGCTGTTCCTGCTAATAACTTCCACTGTGGTCTACACAGGAGTCAGCATCAACTGCTAGACCTGAGTCTAGTCAGCAAACTCACTGATCCCTGCCCTGAGACTCCTAAGTCTTACAAGTGAAACCTCCCATATCACACAGGAGAAGCTGGTCCTCTCTGCTGTACCCCATCTAGTGTAACCCGCAGAATCTATACACATTTTAAAAAGTTTTTTTTGTTGTTTTTGAGACAGGGTCTCATTCTGTAATTTACCCTGGCTTCAAGTTTACTATATAGCCTAGGTTGGCCTTGAGTTTATAGCAATTCTCCTGCCTCAGCCTCCTGAGGCGTGTGCCACCATGCCTGAAAAAAGTATTCTACAATGTAGTGAGGGTGACAACATCAATGTGTGTGTGTATGTGTGTAATAAAAGCAAATCATGCAATGACAAGCACATCATGAAATAGTATCATGACTCACCCAGGTCTGTGCATCTTAAGGAAATGGGGTTCACTTAAAGAGGCTTTTACAAAACTCAAAGTAAATGGTCCTCATCCACCATTCTTGATAAAAGACGGAACCTTGTTAGTGATTTTCCACTTATGAGGAACATCTTTTAAATTCAAGAAAATTTCAAGAAAGTCTTTTATAAAAGACATGACATAACCTTTCAAACAAAATGTATATGGCCAGGAATGGTAGGGCACTTTGGTGGAAGAGGCCAGCCTATACTACCTACAGAGACCCTGGCCTAAACAAAACAAGATATATCCAATACAGCTTAATTAACACCTTAAAAAGTCCACTAACAGGCCCAGCGGGATGGCTCAGTGGTCTAAAGCACCTGCTTAGGAAAGCTCGGGTGGCTGCAGGGACCACAGTTCGATCCCTAGCACCACATGCTGTGCCAGCCCTGCCCTCAGGGCAGGCTGAGCTGGCCATGAAAATAAATAAATAAACAAACAAAAGTTCTGAAACAAGTAAAAAACAAAAAATAAAATAAAATAATTCTTTAAAATAAAATAAAAATAAAAAGTCCACTAACAGCTTAAAAATCCTAATAATCCTCACATAAGAGGTTGTATAGAATTCTCAGGCAACTATTCCTTTCTTTTGTTTCAGCTGTATAAAAATATTGTTTCTACTCAAATATAAAACAACAACAGTACTCCTCAAGTAATTATTAGAGTCTCCATAGTACAAGCTGATGATTATTATTCTTTAATTCACTATGTCTCAGTGCCAGGAAGATGGCTCAGTGGCTTAGGATCCTTCCTGGCAAAGTGCAAGGTCCTGAGTTTGATCCCAGGTACAAAAAAAAAAAAAAAAAAAATCATTATCTCTCAAGTATTCTAATTAAAAATATTTTTACTAGAAGAAAAAAAATCTCACTGGAGTCTCAAGAATTAGTTACAAAGAACATGCAAGCTGCAATTAAACTTACTGCTTCTCAGGCCCATCTTCTGTAGCTCTTTGGAGCTTTCCAATTTTAACCTCTACTCTTTTAAGTGGCTTTCGGCTGGGGGGATTTGTGGTTTGTACATTTGCTGCACTTAATTCAACTTTCATGCCTTTAATAATGTTTAATAAGTTTTTTTTTGAATTCTCTTTTACAGCATCTTGGCTCTCTGCAGGCCTTTCGGAAATCTCATCAGCTGGACCAGACTTCTCATCTTTCTTCCTATAGATCACACTGCTGGTACCAAAGAATCTCTGGATATATTTTGTCCTGGAAAAAAGTATTAAAGAAAAAAGATTGTATGTAAAATATAAAATAATAAAGCAAAAATTCAACAACTGTTTCTGCATTTAATGTCTTAAAAATTCAAGCCCTTTTTCTATTTTTCTTTGCTTATTATGGACCATCAAGACAACTTTGCACACATTAGCACATACCAGGTGTCTAGGCTGCGGAAGGCAATCAGGCACTTTCTCATGCCTTGAGCTGTCCTCACTGAGAACACCTCGCCACCACCCCAAACACTGCACATCGAAAACCACATTAGAGACTTTTCCTCTCAGACTGACTTTCCATTCTTCACTCCGTACTGAACAGGGTTCCTACCAAAAACCTTTGTATCTAAAAACTATGATACGCTTAAAAATCTCAAACCTGCTCCCCATTCATTTAACATTCATGATATTCTAATCCTTTATTATTATTGTCCCTTTTTTTGAGTTTCAAAAGCTAATATATTTGAAAATCTGTAACATAGGTACTGCTATGGATATATTTTGTCCTAGAAAGATGTATTAAAGTAAATACATCTTTCAGGAACAGTGAGATAGATCAGTAGAATAAACGTCTGCTTGGCAAGTGTGGAGTCCTGAGTTCAATCCCTGGTCCTGAGGAAAACAAAAAACAAAATACATCTTTCCAACACGCTACCCCACCCCTACCTTTGCTACTTGTCCCCACTTGCACCTTTACTTTTCAACACACACACACACACATACACACACACACTAAAGCAAATATACTAAAAAGTGTGAAGCTGGAGTGCATGCCACATCATCATCATATTATTATTATTATTATTATTTATTGAGACAGTCTTGCTGTAAGTTCAGGCTGGCCTCAAATCTGCAGCGATCTTCCTGCCTCAGCCTCCCATGAGGTGGGATTACAGGTGTGCTCCACCACACTGGGCCTGTCAAACTCATTCTACTTGTGCAGTTCTGTTATGGTTTATGTCTAGTTGTCCCCCCAAAGCCTCATGCAATCATGGGGTGGGGACTTCTAGTTTGAGATGACTCATGATCCACTGGGATTATGTGTTTTAGTATTGATGAGATCATGAGTCTGAGTACTTCTGGGATTATGGGTGTGACCTAAGCCTGAATGTAATATAGAGACAGAGAGACAGACTCACGCTGTTGCTCTCTGCTGCCTTGGTTGGTTGGTTGCTTCTGTCACCATTTTGTTGCTGTTCCACTGCCATGAACTGCTGGCCTCTGCATTGTGTCTCTCTGCCTTGGAGCCAGCCAAGTATGAACTGAAACTTCCAGTAACTGTGAGTTAAACAAACCTTTCCTTCCTTCATTTTGGGTGTTGGGTATTTGTCCCATCAATGAGTAAAAAGGAAGACAAGTTCCCACCTCTATCCAGCTGACCTTTCCCATGGCTGTCGCCAAGTTGTTTCGGCACTGTATGAAATCGTTGGTCCCACACAGTTGTGCATGGACTACATGTAACATTGTGTACATTTCCAAGACCATGGTGTTCTTGGAGGAAAACACCCAAACGAGTACGCCGCAATTGCTTCTTTCGTGGCTAACTCCACATGGTGGTCCTGAGAGATTTCACCACACTTCACTTGCAGACAGAATACTCTGAACCTCTCCAACCAGGATTAGATGTCCCCGATTGCTCTCCGCTGCTACCAGTTGAGCTGAGGAGCCTGTCACCTTCCACCCTGGGCCACCTGCCACCTGAACCGTTCTAGCTACTACTTCACTACCTGCTCGGCTTTCTTGGGACTTAACACTAGCACCGACTAACCAGAAGGACTATTGGTAATTAAGGAAAAAATGAAGACCAGCAACAATGTCTTGGGAGGCAAAACTAAACGAGCCCCACCTCGTTTCTGGAGTTCGAATCAGAGGGGAAACAGCCACGCGGGAGCAGGCGCTCGCTCGTCCTCGCGGACACTTTCACTTTCAAGGGTGTCTCTCCTTAAATTTGAAGCACAGGCTTCTAGGACGTTCTCTGGTTATGACACCTACCAGAAGGAACCCGAGAGCGGTGGCTAAACGACGGGAGGGAACGGAGCCGCCCGAGGGACGGCAGGCCAGAGGCTCTGAGAGGCGTACCTGAGCGTCCTAGCAGGCGCGGCGTGAGGTAACGCTGCAGCCGCGGCCGCCTCCGCGCTTCCCGAGGGCACAGGGAGCCGGGGCGGGAGGCGAAGAGGTAGCAACGGCGAGACCCTCAGGAGCATCGCGGAAGAGCCGCAGCAAGCCCGTCGGCGCGTCCCTCCGCCAAACACGTCCCCGCTGTACTTTCCGTTTCCGGGCCTGATGCGTCCGCCTCCCTTGTACTCCGGTGAGCAACAGAGGTCCGTAACTGTGTTCCGGTCCGTCGGCTCACTACCAAGCCAGGAGTCTGCCCCGCAGGGGTTCCAGTCCTAGAGGTGGAGTCTTGGTCTGAGTTCGTTGAAACAGAGAGAAAACTGATCTTCGCTTGCCTGACAAGCTCAAGGTTCCCAGTTCGATTCCCGATCCCGCTAAAAAGCAAAAACAAAACAAAATTGATGTTACTGCCCATTGCTTGGGGGACAGGAGTATCCACAGCTTTCATTATATTCTCAAGATGGCTTGGAGCCACCAAAGAGGTTTTTACCCTTTCCTGTAGGGTAAATTACCACGACCATTAGAACACAATAATGAGACTAGAGAAAAGCCATCTCTGTTCTTGATGGAGCGCCAAAACTTACCTAAAAAATGACCTTTAAGATAAAAAGTTGCAAGAGAAAGACGTAGCTTTTTCCTCCAACCCTTCGAAGAGTCGGCAGTGACCCATGCATGCACGCCAAGCCGGTGCGGCCCTGAGCTGACAGAACCACCAGCCCAGAGTCTTATACTGGCAACTCAATGCTGGATCAACATTTTCCCTGTGCTTCCCTAAAAGCATCAAAGTTGTGAAGTGAGTTTCTTTGATGCTGAAAGTACACAGCAAGTCCTAACAGTACATTGTGACTGAATGCTTTACACAGAGCGCTTGGGGACGCTCACTGCATCTTATTTTGTAAAACAAATTGTGTTTACTCCAGTGCTGGTGATTCATCTAGGGGCACACTGTCACTGAGCTGCGTCGCCAGCACTTTTCACATGAAGACAGGGTCTGATTAAATTTCCCAGGCTGGGCTCAAACTCCTGACCCTTTGGGCCCAGCCTCCCTAGTCTCTTCCCTTACAGTTATACACCACCCCCACCACCAACAGCTATAAAGTAAACATTTTGAAAAAAAAGCAAATCATAGCATAACTCTGTCAAAAAACAAAATTACAACCAAGTAGCTTAAAGATCTCATTGCTTTTACTTGTGGTTCTAGGATCAGGTGACACCTTACTGCATAGAATACAATGAGTATTCCATAAGCCCAGCAGAAGCTCTGAGTCAGCAAAGGTGAGAAGAAAACAGAGACAGAACAGAAAGCAGAAATTTCTCTTTTCTTACCTCCTAGCTGTTATAAGCTAGCTTAAGTGACTCCATTTTATACTACTTCATAAGTTACTTGTCCTCTGGCTCACCCTGCCCAGCCATAAACCAAGAAATGTGCTAAGATGCTGGGGAGATAGCTCAGTAGAATAACCTCTTGCCTGGCAAGCCCAAGGGCCTGAGCTCAATCCCCAATCCAGCAAAAAAAAAAAAAAAAAATGTGCTAAGCCTTTTAGAGACAAGATGAGACCCCAGGTATCCCAATGCTCAGAACAAAAATTAACTTAACCTCTGCCCTAGTTAACATGAGCCCTCCTACCCTAGGACAAACTATGCCTTTTAGTTTAGTCCAAACTCTGATATGACCAAAACTTCATATTTCCCTTATTTAAGACAACTCAGATTTTTGCTCTCTATAACAAACTTTGTCCTTGTTAAAGGTTGACTCTGCAGCAGACTTTATGATTACTGCATTGTAAAACCTTGTTCTCACCGTAAGTTTGTAATATCTCTTCTTCCTCCATGACCCTGGTGCCAAATGTCCTTCCTATTTACAAACAGAACAAGCCCTGTAACTCCCCTCTCCGTCCCTAACCCAGGTGCCAAATGTCTTGCAAAGTTCACCTCTCCAATCAAAGACAAGCTCCCCTTTTTTCACCCACCCCCTTGATTTCCTTTAAATATCTTTGTTCTCCTCCAGCGAATGCTCCATTCTCCTGACCACAGGAGAGGGTGGGCCACTGGGCTCAGCTAAGCAAAAAGCGCTTCAAATTTTTGCTTTTGGGTCTTTGTTTTCATCGCAACGTGCAACACTAGCGTTAGCACCAAGAGGTCTCCTTGTCATGCTGGCTGAGGTAGACAAGGCCCATTCTGATTAGCTACCATGGGCTCCTGTTTTGATCAAAATTCAGTTTGATACTTAGCCTGAGTACTGTAACTACATTCTGCTTTGATGTGGTCTGGTAGGGCCTAGGGCACATTAGTCCAAGACAGCAGTCTGCTGTGACTTTGAACACTTTAAATATAGAGAAGTGTGTGAATTGCAAGTGCGCTGATGAAACCATGCCTAATAAATAGGGAGAATTTATGCATGTAAAAAACCAGATCAAGAGATAAAGTATTAGTAAGGTATACTTTTCTTTGTTTTTTCCTGTATTTAGGGCAGGGTCTATAGAGTCTACAGGATCTCACTACGTAAATTGGACTCCTAGTGATTATCCTGTTTTTCAGCCCCCCCCCAAGCACAGGGATTGCAGGTGTGTGCCACCATGTCCAGTCTCACTCGCCATCTCAGCATGACCCTAGGGACAGGGCCAGCATGGCACACTGGGGTGGAACCCGGACCCCTGCATCTGCATCTTCCTAAGCATGTGCTTTAGTCTGCTGAGCTATCTGGCCAGCCCAAGACTGGGCTTGAAGTAATCTGCTATGCGGTGGAAAATCTGTTCTTGAGTATATAAACAGCCTGTTTTGTTACATATAATAGCTCCCACATATCCCTTCTAGTTTTTCCCCAGTGCTAGAATTTAACCTAGGGCCTCACTCACAATAGGCAAGCACTCCACCACAGTGCTACATCTTCAGTCCTTCCAATTTTATATATATCCCTCATAACAACAGAAAAGGTAAAAGCAAGCTTTTGTCAAAGGAAAGTGAAACTTCCACCTCAGTTTCCCAAGGTCAGATCCTTTCACAACTTACAAAAAAAAGGCAGAGTAATGAAATCAATTGCTGAATTTAATATATCTAGTAAATGGTATAGCCTCATTCAAACTTAGGACCATTTCTCTCTGATTTTCTTTAGGATACAGCCTTACTATTTATCCAGGCTGGCCTGGAACTCACAGTTCTGCCTCAGCCTTGCTAGCTGGGATTATGTGTGTGTGTTACTGCACCCTGCTCTGACTGTGCTCTTCTTATTCATCCTGGAATCCTTGATGGTCTTTGACTATAGTCATGCATAGAAGTGAGGGAAGCGTGTGTTAATACTTACTACTGAGAGATTTATACAGTGTAACCCTTAGATCCAAATCTAAGACTCTAACAAGCGCGCAAGGTGATTCTGAGGCCTCTGATCAAACTTTAAGCACTATAGCCTTCATTTACTGCCTTGTTCAACTATTCACAACTCTGTGTAGTCTTTTTATAGCCGCATCAAAAAACTTGAGGGCTGGAGGTGTAGCCCAGTGGTAGAGTGCTCGCCTAGCAGGTAGAAGGCCCTGGGTTGAAAGGAGAGAGAAGAAGGGCAAGGAAGAAAGGATGGTAAGGAGGCGCAGGGGGAAACAGTATTAAAATTGCTAATTTGGAACAACATGCATGACGCTCACAGACACTGTGTTTGGGGACAGGAGGTGGACCTGAATCAACCACAGGTGACAGAGTTCCACATACGTGTGATGGAACTACAGGAACAGAAATGAGCCTGGGAGGAGAGGGATGGAACATCAGGAGGAGATGGCCAGTGAAGGAACTTTAAGACTTGCTGAACGATGCTCCCCTGATTCTGCTAGTAACTGCAAGATGTTTCCCACTTCATAAAAGCTCGCAGATCTAAATATCTAAAAAGATGCATCATGTTATATGTAAATTATATCTCAACAAACCTGGCTATAATAAAGAAGATAGCTGACAGCTGGTTCAGATTGGCTGCAGATTAAGCCACAGAGAAGCTGAGCCCGGTGGTGTGCACTGCGATGGCAGCTGCTCAGCTGGCCAGCCTGGGGATGGAGCTGGGCCCTTGTGACTCTTAGTCCTGATTAGTAGTTTGCACCAGCTAAGAAGCACCTAGAAGACTGGTAGCACACACTTCTGAGGTTGCTTGTGGGTTTTCCCAAGGTGATTGATCCGAAGGCCAGCGAATGGAGGGGGAGAGGACCTGCTCCTGGTGGATGTGGATGGTGCTGTCCAAGGTACAGCTCTGAAGGAACGCAGGGGAGAGGAGGAGGGCAGTCTGCATGGGGAAGGCTCTGTGCCATCCATGTCTTTTGCTAGTGCTGTCACCTGTGCGCTGGACACCAGGCTCCAGTTTCTTTAGCTTTCCATTTCAGACTCACACCAGTAAATCTCCAGGGAGCTCCTAGGCCTTCAGATTTGGGCTGGTGCTGCTTTCTGGATTGCTGTTCTATAACTTCCAGCTTGTTGGCCCAAGCAGCTACCAGATCTTTAGGCTCTCTAGCATGTAGACAGGCATCACAGACTACTCCACCCGGGATCCTGAGAGGTACCCCATAATTCCGTGTGTGTGTGTGTGTGTGTGTGTGTGTCTATGGATTCACTCTCCAGACTGCAAAAACAAACCACGCTGAGAACATCAAAATTAATTCTCTAAATAGCTGTAACTAGCTGGGGAGACAGCTTAGCAGCAGAAGCACCTGCCTGGCAAGTGTGAGGTCCTCACCAAAAAAAAGAAAAAGAGAAAAAAGCTGGAATTTGTACAATGCTATCTATGAGCAACAAAAATAAAGCCAGAAGGTAGAGAGTGCCCTCCCTGCCTGCCCTGGGAATAAAGTTCCCAGCCCTTTCTTCTTTTGTATTTTGAAGCACAATCTCACTAAGTTGCTAAGTTGCCCAGAGTGGTCTCAGACTTGGTAATTCCCCTCCCTCAACCTCCCAGAGTGCTGCGATTACAGGTACACAGATAAATCTCTATACGTATTTATATAAAGTAAAAGAGACGCTATTAACATAATATATAACCCTTTGTGGAAAATGAAGTTTTGGTTGAAGTAAGGCTTCTGCGCCTCAGGGGTTGGGATGGGCTCAAGCATCCGGGACAAGTCACAGGTGACCAGCAAGAGATGCACTGCAGGTGCCTGGGGACACACATAGGCTCCTACAGGCGTGCAAGAAGTTGTTGCCAGGTGCCACACCCTTTTCAGGAGAATTTCAGTGCTCAAACCCCAGAAGGGGGAGTAGGGGATACTGGGAGCACACCCAGAGCATGTCCTAGAGGTGGGACAGGGAAGAAGTGCTTGTTTTGCTTATTTAAACTGGCTGTCTAAATATTTGCTTCTCACACAATATGAGATGGCTCAATCTGGGGTTCTTACTATGTAAATTTTTTAAAAATGTAACTTGGTACAGGGTGTCACTGTGCAACTTAGACTCATATGATCTTCCTATATTTTAGCCTCCCTAGCACTGGGATTACAGGCATGCACCACCATACTGGGTCTCGGTGGCTGGCTCAGCATGCCCCAGGGGCAGGGCTGGCATGGGATGTGGTGCTAGAGATTAAAACCCAGTCCCTGCACTTGCCTAAACAGGCACTTAGTCCGCTGAGCTATCTTGACAGTCCTACATGTAAAACTGATTTGGGTTTTAAGTTCATCAAAGACCAGGATCATGTCATGCTGATGTGAATTGCATAACATATGACATAGAACTATGTTGAAACAGCATGTTGCAAATGATTTTTGGAGATAACAGAGATGTTACAAGCAGAACTGTCCTCGGGCCACAGTGTCTCAAGGTTCTTACCTTTTGTACACGTCTTCTTTTGTCACGGAGTCTGGGCCCATCTCCATGTGGCCTTTGGGCTTCTCAGAGCCTCCTGGCTTTGGGTCCTGCCCAGGCGTGGTGCACTAGCCAAGAGTGCCCTTCCAATTTAGATGTTTCCTTCTCTCTCTACTGTCAACCAAACAGCCTTCCTACCCAGCAAGAGAACAGCTGTGTAGTTAAACAGACACCCAGGCAGGAAAGCCCACTCAGCAGGCTGACTACCCTAGCTTTCTGAAGAAAATTTAATTTTGGGAAGAGGAGCTTTGAAGTCTCAGTAATCAAAGGGTGTAGCTCCAGCTGAGCTCATTTTCATTTTTGCTTTTTGGGTTCTCTCCAATTATACCCTCAGGAACTGCTCCTCAGCCTTGAGTGTTAGCTCCACATGGAGCCCAAGAGACATTCATAGTGTGCAAGTGCCCTCTGCAGGCAAAAGTGACCTGGTGTTACCCGACGGTTATGTCCTTTGTGTGCATGTGACTGTCCCAGTGACCCACGGATGCCTGGCACTCATTGCTGGGCTCCACTCGTCCTCTGCCTGCTCATTTTAGATCCTGAGGCCCCGCGAACCTTGTCTCCTGTGAACCTTGTCTCCAGCTCAGCGGCTGCTCAGCAGTGCCCTGCAGCCCATTCTCACTGCAGTTCCATTTTTGTGAGGTCCCAAATAACCTCTAACTATCGAATACTGAATTCATGGCCTCTTGTTCACCATTTATAACTCTGAACTAGCTCCCGACCAGGCTTTGCTGCTACTCTGACTAAAGTAGAGGAAATAAAAGGTAGGGAGGAGACAAGGAAATCATAACTAAGAACTGTACTTTGTAAGAAGACTACAGCTTCCAACACTTAGCTGAAGTCACCCAGCGTTTACCCTGTGCCAGAGTTCCTTGGCCAGATTTACCCCTCTTCCCTACTAGATCCATCACTGACTGGCTATACCTTGGCTCAGACAAAAAAGTAAACAGCAAGAGCCTGGCCCTGAGATGACAATCCCAATGTCGACAGTCCTTGGCCAGATTTACACTGCTTCCCTACCAGAACCATCATTAGAAGGCCATAAATTGGCCCAGTTAAGAAAGTAAGCAAAAGGCTGAGTGAATCCAGAGAATACTTAAATTACTTATTAAAAATAAATGCCCACATCTGTGGATGGAAGATGGCGATGGCCACTTTCTTCCCAGGCTTTTTACCCCCTCAAGGACAGCATAAATATACCCAGTTCCAAACTCTGACACATCTCATTTCTTTGGCGCACACGTCCACCCTTGCTGACCTCTCTATTTGCCTAATCCACCCTACTCATGCCTCTTTCTGACCCCCCTTGAATATTATTTCTCTGTGATGGGAGTGAACGAGCCTGCTGCTGCAGGAGGGCTACCTTTGGAAAACTCTCCTCCCAGGCCAGGGTCTCCTCCCTGTGCTCACTGCAGCCCAGCAGCTTGGGCCTTTTGTTGTTGTTGTGTTGTTGTTTTCACACAGGCACAACAACACAACCCTGCAATGGAACCCTTAGCGTCAGCATGTAATATTCTTTTGCCTGGAATATTTCTCCAGACACTGTTACACAGTTGCTCCTTTGTGTTGCTCTTAGGTAGTTCCGTGGCCTGTTTCCTGGTAGTCTCGCACGAGAGAAGCCAGCCTTGCTCCCTGGGTCTGTCTTCCCAGCACTCAGCAGTGCCCGAAATCATCTGCTTTGACTCACTTAGCACACTCATCCAATGCCTGAGGGTAGGCCCTGTCTTGTGACTTGGGATGTACCAGAGTGGGAGTTAAGGCTCGTGTCTAGATATCCCCCCAAAAGCCTCATGCAGTCCTAGGCGGGGCTTTCTGCAAGGTGGCTGGACCTAGAGTGCGTGATGCTCCAATCGATTCATGGTGCAATGCAAGGATCAAGGGCGCTGGGGCTCAGGGTGTGAGTGCTCCCTGCTCCAGGCAACCTGGATTAAATACAACAGACAGAAAGGGCCATGGCTGTCCCTAGTCGCTCTGCTGCCTTCTGCCCACCGTGAACTGTTTCTCCTGTGACGCTTGTCTGCCACCCCACCCTGCCTTGGATCCAGCTGATTACAGACTAAACCTCGACACATTAAACCTTTCCCCTTTAGCTGTTGGTGTAGTGTGTTTTGTTTCAACCATGAGAAAAATAACTAAGATAACAGGGCTCTTAGATCTTCTTAAATTATTCACTTACAGCTGTCAGCCTCTGCACTGGAATGTGGGCTTTCTGAGTTCAGCGTCACTTCTCAGCTTGCCTCACTATAGTCTAGATGAGTGTAGTCAACACATAACAATTAAAGGCTTATACTGTATATTTAGAATTTGTTTGATTTTTTTTTTTTTTTTTTTTTTTTTTTTTTTTTTTTTTTTTTTTTTTTTTTTTTTTTT
>PVJA010005349.1:0-40629 GCA_004027025.1 Myocastor coypus | reverse complement strand
AGGGTACATATAAAACATTTTAAGCACTTTTTGCTGTGACAAAGTTAACAGGACACTGAACTACAAAAAGATCAGATGCATAAGAAAATAAAAACTAATTAATTAACTGATCAATACGAACAGCACTTACTGTCCACATATGTGTTTCCGACACTGTGGTAAGCATGTATTACCTTTGAAAAATTCTGCGAGGCAGACAGGCCCATTCTTCCTGTTCTCACCACCAGGAGTGGCAAGTGTTCCAGCTTGAGCCCAGCCCAGGCCCTGGCTGCCTTAGGGCAGCAGAGGTCTGCAGCCGCTGCCCGCCAGCCTGTGTGACTTTTCTTCACACAGCCACACACACAATGGAATCACGTCATTTGAAGGAAAAACCAGAACTCGAGACCACAACGTTAAGTGAAATAAGTCAGACACGGACAGTTACACATCAGATAATTTCTCTCACATGAGAATCCTAAAGCAAAAGAATCAAACAAAAAAAGAGATTGCAGGGAATAAAAAGGCAGATTTTCGGATGTGGAGAGAGAGGGCAGATGGGGGTATAGACAGATGGGAGTGATCAATTTATGTTATGTCCACGTACACATCCTTGCAGATGACTACAACTATACATATTGCAAACATACTCTAATTTCTAAACATTGGGAACAAAAAGAACTGGGGATGTACCTCATAGCAAAAAACACTCACCAGATCTCCAGGGCTCTCTCTACTGCCTCTGAGAAAACCCAGTGCTGTCTTTGTAGCACACAGCTGTGGGGGGCCTCTGGGTTCTCAGGGACCCCAGGGGGTTAGGGGGCTTGTGTTTCATCCTTACATTTGCAGTGCTTAGCTTGGAATAGAGGGGGCTACCACACACCCCGATGCTGGCTCTTCATCAGGGCACTGGCCCAATACCCCTGTTGGAGGAAAAGAACAACATTATAATTTGATCATAGTGCAAGAATGACAGGCAGGTGGCTCAGATCCTACTTGCCAAGCAACTGGAGGCTGCTGGTCCACACCTAGGCCGGGGGAAAGGCCTTAAGCACTCCTCGGGGCTTCTGGATGAACATGCACACCCCTGTGGTGGGGTATTTCAATGGCTATATCACCCATGTTTGTCCAGATCAACCAGTTTAATGCAAGCACTTACTTTTTTTCAGGTTTAATTCATTTTCTTTTTCTTATGGATAGCCTGTATGTTGTAGCTACTGCTGGAGGTTGAGTCCTCTGGACAGAGACTCTGGTGTAGGTTTTTACAAGATGGTCGGTGAATTCTTGATAGGGAGATGTGGCAGATACAGTCTCTTTCTAGAGGTCAGGGGTCAGGAAGCTGTAGGTCTTGGAGGTGGCATCAAAGGTGGCCTTTTCAGAATGGCCCAAGGCAGCAGCACAGCCAGCCCCTGGCAGAGGTGCGGCAGTGATCAGCCGCAGCAGCTCCCTGTGCACAGGGACGGAGACAATGCCTGGGTCTGGGGGTGGGACCCACAGCCACAGCAGCCACTACCTTGCACTTTTTAAAGAAGTTTATAAATATCTAACGGTGGGTGCCATACATATCTTTAAATACAAAATGTCTAAATCCAGGTTCTCTTTACTGGAGATGTGTTTTAATGTCAGGACGTAATAGTACGTCTTAGATGGGTGAAATGATCATGCAGGTTTAAATGAAAATATCATGACAGATTTTATATTCTGGGTTATAAAAAGCCATGTTTCAGTCCTTGGTCAGATCCCTATCAGTGGACAGTTCATCCCCCTCAGCAAACGTGTGTGCGTGTGGCGCTGGGCACAGCAATCTCCACAGAGTGGGTATGCAGCAAATAAAACCCAGCAAGCTGATTGGGCGAGTCCAGTGATTTGGGTGAACTAGGAAACTTCAAACTGTAGAGTTACAAAAACTAAATTACATAGAAGATTGAACAGGATTTTTTTTTTTTTTTTTTTTTTTTTTTTTTTTTTTTTGGTGTGATAATGGGCTCACAGAGAGGCAGTGAAGCTGCCTACCGATAGGGAAATACACATCATGCCAGGCTAACTCTAACATCTAACATGCTAACTTCTGTGTCGACCTCCTACCATGACCTTATTACTAAGGGTTTCTAGCTCAGTGGAGGACAAAAGCGTGCTTTTCACTGTTTCCTCAGTTGTTGCTGTCAGCCATGCTGCATCGACTCTTTCCCAGGAGTGGACAGCTTTTCTCCAGCAGGGCCTTCTGCCTTGGTATTGCTGCTTTGGAGCCAGCTGGCCAAAGGATGAAAGTTTTGATCCAAAATAGAGTTTTGTTCCTTTAAGTTGTCTATGTTACATATTTTGTCCCAGCAGTGGAAAGGTGGCTAATGCAGTTGTCAGTGTTTTCTTAGCTACTAAACCAATGCCTTAACTGCTGGTAGGAATGGGCTGCCCTGCGGGAGATGAACGGAGGGTGAGGGAGTGAAGTTTCCCCTGTACTCACAGCCACTCATTGTGGTGCCGACTACTGTGTGAGCCCTGCTTTCTGCCCATTTGTAGAGCAGGATTAGATCTCTATAAGATCTCCAATCCCACTATGAACTATTCATGCAGGAGATCCAGATTTTTAGTTCCTTGCAATCATTCTGAAATCATTCCTGGGGGGGTGGGGCTGGGGAGATAGCTCCATGGCACAAGTGCCTGCCTGGCAAGTGCAAGGTTGTGAGTTCGAACCCTGGTCCCACAAAAAAAAATCATATGAAATCATTCCTGGTCCAGGAAAAATTGTCTTCCACAAACCAGTTCCCAGGGCTAAAAATATTCAGGAATTATTTTGTCTTTACAACATTTCAGGGGCTGGGCATGTCTCCCAGTGGTATAGGAGGTGTCCAGTGTGCTGAAGGTCCTGGGTTCCATGCCCATTCTACAAATGAACAAGCAAACAAACCTCAGAACTTCAACCTATGAATATTTTTTTTGTGGTACAGAGGATCAAACTTGGGACCTTGAGCTTTCCAGGTGGGCCTTCACACCGCTGAGCTATCTCCCCAGCCCACATATACTTCTTGAGTGCCACATGTGACAGCTATTTTCTAGGTCAGTGATGTTCAGCAGAGGTTTTGGTCATTTAGCCTGCTGAGCATGTAAGCCACTAGATCTGTGTAGCCACTGAGCTTCGAGCGGGGCCAGTACAGCCTTGACACTGCCTTTAAACCGTTATTTCTTTGTAATTAAGTTAAATTGAGGTGGCCACATGCAGTCAGGGCGTACCAAAACACATAGTATAGTTTTGGAAACAAGAGAAGGAAGAGTTAAAGACACATAGCTTTACTTCAATGCAATTTACATTCTGAGATAGGGCAGTTGTTAGAGTGGGACAGAGAGAGACAACAAACAAGAGAAACAATAAAAAATAAATTATATGGTATGTAAAGTACTGCAGAAAATGAGCAGTTTCAGTAGAGATGGGAGAGGCTGGATGCACGTTAAGATAGAACAATCCAAGGACTTTTCAGTTCTTTTGTTACTGTAGTTCAATCTGAAACAATGTCAACTCCAATCCCTGTCCTCTGCCACCTTCCCTTGAGAGTTTGCCTTTGAAGTGGCCTTGCTCTAGGTCCATATTATACTGGTTTTCTTGGTCTCCTCAGAGGCAGTTGTGTTGATTTTCAGGGGTTTGTAAGCAGATTAAGCTGTGTCCACTCCTTGGCCAACAGAGGGCAATCATTAGCCCACTCTTAATCTCCTTTGGCTCCACAGGCAGCTTGGGGTGAACCCTCCTCCATATTGGCCTCTGGGAACTACCCAGAGCCCTACTGCTGTCCATTGGCCCACTGGCCCCCACTTGCTGACTGTAGCTCTATACCTTCAGAAACCTGTGAGAAATAAGCACTCACCCTTATGTCCAGGAGATCCCTATACTCCAGCTCTGCCATGACTCCTCTAAGCCCTCCCAACTCTAATTGGGCGATCACTGTGCCCCAACTGGCTGCAGACTTGGTGACTCAACAAGCACCCCACTGCAAAGAGAGCTGAATGTACACCCTTCAGTCTTTTGGTGGCCCTTGATGTAGTGGAAGGAAAAAAAATAGGTCTCAGGATATAGTCCTTAACTCTCCCTGCCCCACATGCTTTGCCTGTGATTAATGACAAACACCTCTTCCACCCACATGAATTTACCTGTTCTAATACAAGCTACTGTGGCAGGACAAGGGGTGTTAGTTAGATGGGTGGCATAGATGGCAGCTTCTGTCACCTCTGTGAGCCCTAAAAAGATGCCTCAGTAGCCCACTTGTGGCAGCTCCTTTTAGAAAGCACGATGTTTAAGGGATTGACGATGTATAGTGTGCCTAAGAAGAGTCACCTACAGAGAAAACATTCTCTCAGGCTTTCACAGAGAGCAAACTGGTCAACCAATGGCTGTGACTCATCCAGACTGCTGACACTGACAAAAGCTCTACAGAACACTGTACACAAAGTTTCAAGGTAAAATCCCAAGGGGATTTGACTGACCTTGTCAGATACGCAAATTACATGTTTCGTTATATAGGTCTTGCTTTAACTTGGACTTAATCACCAGCAGAAAAGTTTAACTATGAGGCACAAAAAGTAAAGCTGGATTAGTATGCTGAGCTGTAAAAGGCTCAGCAGCTTCTGACATTGCCAGTTCTGCTGATAACCCACTACTATTATGGACTATTGCTCTATGTATACAACTACTTTCTCTTAGTTCAATGGTCAGAAATACTTGTACCAATAGTGTTTTGAAAAGTTATTATGTTTACATTTTTTACTCTGAACAACTACTATGAAGACAACAATATCAATTATTGTGGCTGTCCTACTAACGTGTTTTGAAACTGTCTCAATGTTGTTTCATATTAAAAGTAATAAAAAAGAAAAAAATAAAACCTATTAAAAAAAGAAAGCATGATATTTAGATTTTTACCAACATGGTACCAAAGGCAAAGAAGGAAGCCCCTCCCTTCCCAAAGCTGAAGCCAAAGCAAAAGGCCAAGGCCATGCTGAAAGAAGTTGTGAACATCACCCACTTTCTGCTGTCCCAAGACACTGCAGCTCTGGAGACAGCCCAAATACCCTTAGAAGAGTGCTCTCAGGAGAAGCAATCTTGATTGCTATGCCATCATCAGGTTTCCCCTGGCCATGAAAAACGATCAAGGACAGCAGCACACTCGTGTTCACTGTGGATGTCAAAGCCAATAAGCACCAAATCAAACAAGCCATAAAGAAGCTGTATGACATCCATGTTGCCAATGTCAATACCCTAATCAGGCCTGATGGAGAGAAGAAGGCATATGTTTGACTGGCTCCTGATTAGATGTTGTCAACAAAATTGGGGTCATCTGAACTGAATCAAGCTGGCTAATTCTAAATACATGCTCCCCTCTCAAAAAGAAAGAAAGAAAGAAAGAAAGAAAGAAAGAAAGAAAGAAAGAAAGAAAGAAAGAAAGAAAGAAAGAAAGGAAGGAAGGAAGGAAGGAAGAAAGAAAGAAAGAAAGAAAGAAAGAAAGAAAGAAAGAAAGAAAGAAAGAAAGAAAAAAAAAAAGAAAAAGAAAAAGAAAACGTGCTGTTTACCACCTTTCCTCCTAAGTCTTGGTTTCTATCCCCAGTTTGGGACAGGGCAAATCTACTTAGCAGCCTCTTACTCTGTTTGGTATTAAATCACAAGCATAATTTTAAAATCACAGGTTAAGTAACCATATAGTAGATACAACCTTCCTGGGAATATAATGTCAAGCCCCTCCCACTTTAATTGTATTGTCTGGTTTACAGAAGGGGAGTCTCCACAAGAATATAATCTTCAGATCACCACTGACCACAGGGACAGAAGAAGAGGAGGAGAAAGAGTTGCATGCCTTGGATCTGAGAATCTAGTGTGGTAGCTGCTGAGGCAACTGTTCTGCTGTCACTTTCATCACTCAGTACTATGATTTGTGTCTAGATGTCCCCACAAATCCTGATGCAGTTGTGGGGGGCAGGGCTTTGGGGGAGTGGCTGAATCTAGAGTGTGTGCTTGATTCCTAGTGTAACACTGGGATTAAGGGTCCTGGGGTTAAGGGTGGGTGATTGCTGGGTTAGTCCACTGATTCGATTGGCACAGTCCTAATCCCAGTAGCCTCCTATCATATGAGGGACAGAAAGAGATTTGTCCTCTCGTTCCTTGCTTGCTTTTAGTGTCATTCACTACCATGAGCTGTGCCACCATACCCTGCCTGAAAGCTGGTCAATTATGAGCAGACACCTCTGCAAACTGTGAGCTAAATAAACTGCTCCACATAAACTCTGGATGTTGGGCATTTTGTCTCAGCAACAAGGAAAGTAACCAAGACAGGTGGCCTGCCCTGGCCGACACGATCAGCCTAGGACTTGTTGCTCAGAGTGCTGAAGATGTGAAGTCCTGAGCTGAAGGCAGCCTTCAGGCTGGGTTGAGAGACTCCCTGACCCCCGAGTGCCAAAGGACAATGTCTGTTCCCTGTCAGATGTGAAGCTAAAGTATGAAAGGGAGAGTGGATCTACATGATATTTCTCAGAAGCATTTCTAAGACAACAGAACCAATTATAAGTGGATTTTCCAGCTTTGACTGTGGCATTTACTTAGTCATTTGGATCTTGTTTGATTAGATTTTTGGTGATGTGTATGTGTGTGTGTGTGTGTGTGTGTGTGTGTGTGTGTGTGTGGTAGTTGTTTGTTTTCTGAGACAGTCTACTTGCTATATAGCCATGTATGTGTGTGTGTGTGTGTGTGTGTGTGTGTGTGTGTGTGTGGTAGTTGTTTGTTTTCTGAGACAGTCTACTTGCTATATAGCCATGGTTAGGGTCCAGTTGATGCTCTTCTTTTTTCAACTTTCTAAAGTGCTGGGATTTGCTGGGCATGGTGACTCATGCCTATAATCCCAGCACTTGGGAGGCTGAGGCAGGAGGATCAGTTCGAGTTCAAGACCAGCCTGGGCTACAAAAATGAGCTCAAGGCCAACCTGAGCTGCATAGTGAGACCCTGTCTCAAAAAGACAGAAAATAAAGACAGAAATAAGTAAATAAATAAATAAAAATAAAAAATAAAGTGCTGGAATTACAGGCATGTGCCACTGTGCCTGGCTATGTACATTAAAAAAGGAGTTTACAAGGCCAGTGAGATAGCTCAGCAGTTTAAAGTGCCTGCTTAGGCAAGCTTAGCAAAGTGAAGGGACTGAAGTTTGATTCCTCTGTACCAAATGCCATGCCAGTCTCACCCCTGGGTGCACTGAGCTGGACACACACACACACACACACACAGTTAAAAAATGCTCATATTGCTAATTTTGAAAGATTAACCTAGTAACTATAGAACTCTTGCAATTTTGGCATTGTTTTTTATTAAGTTTACTTTAAGACAGATTATCCCATTGTGAACAGAAGTTTGTTTGTTTTTAACATTTAGAAAAGTGGTTTTGACCTTACATCTAACTAAAAACATTGTCAAAGAATGTGAACATGGCGATAGAGGTTGCAATTGAATACTTTCTGTATTAAAGCAAAAGAGACATTACAAAAGTATACCATGCCGATGGAGGGAAAGACACACACACACACACACACACACACACATGCACATGAGAGACAAACAGGTAGACTGAGAGGAGAGAGACTGCATGTTCGCAACTCTCATTCTGGAAGATTCAATGACGGAGCAATGCAATGGGTTCATTGCAATAATAGTAACTAAAACATACTAGAAATAGGCCCATGCCTGGCCAGGAGCAGCCCACAGCTTTCTCTCAGCAGGGGACATGAATAAGGTACAAAGAAGGGCTGGCTGGTCCTTGTTAGAGCTTCAGAGCTATTAGAATGCAGCAAGTGACCCCTACCTGCTTTCCTACCCTGCCTCCCACATCCCTACTGTTTCCTCCAGTGAGCTATCCTACTTACTGGTCTACAAACACACCTATGATTTTGTGCCCCTGTGTCTCTCCTGCTTAGAATGCTCTGCCTGCCAGGGGTGAGCATCTATTGTGTTTTCTAGCTGCTTAGCATTGTTTGAGCGCGCTGTCTATGCTCAGCGAACTTCCTACCATGTGAATGAACTGTGCTTCTCCAAGACAAAAATCAGAAGTAACATCTTGCCACCCTCCTCTGTAGAGTAGAGCACAGGCTCTGACCTAGCCCACACCCATCACTGGTGTCTACATGGGACACCAATTAGGAAATGGGAAATGTGAGGCCTTGAGAACGTGGAAGTCACTTATCAGGAAAATTTGGGAATGAAAGTCCCCAGCTTTGAAGAAACAGCAGCTGGCAGACAAAGGTCTCTGTACAAAAGAGGGCAGTGGCACAACTTACAATTTCTGGAGCTCCGTGGTTCCTGGACAGAGGCTTTCGAGAAGGCCTTTTCACTTCCTGACTATCACACAGTGAGTGGCTTTGCCTCCCATGGTTCCCTGCCATGAAGTTCTGTCTCACCCCAGGCCCACAGCAGAGGAGCCAACTGGCCACCTATTGAACCTGAACTGGAACTGAGCTAAAATAAATCTTTCTTCCTTTAAGTTTGTTATCAGGTGTTTGTCACAGTGATGGCAAGTGGGCAACACAAACGCCACCCTAGCTTCACACCCTCTCCACAAAATTGCAATTACTTATTCTGCCCTTTTCCATATGGACTGAGATGTTTTTGAGGCTAGCCGTTGTCTCTTTCACATCTGCATTTTCACATCTGCATTTCCACCCACTTGAGGTGTCCTGGTGTCTACTCCGGAACAGATGCTAAAGGGAAGTTATTGGTAAGTAGAGGTATCCTGTTCTAAGAACCAGGGATCTGGACAGAACTTGGTGAATAGCAGAGATTATCACCACTAAAATTGGGTGGCATCACTGTTCATAGCAATCCGGGATTGAGCAAGGGATACCCTAAACTTTGTCACTTTGGACATCAGCTGAAGACCATCCAGAGTGCAACTGCTGCAGGAAGGCTCTCCCTGCAGGGCCTCATTCCCCTGCGACAGTGCTTCAAAGAGAGCATGGCTGCTTTCAGACCTTCTGTGGTGGATTCCTAACCAGTGGTCAGCTTGTTACTCCCAGCTGAACGAACTAACATGTTGCTGGTGTGGGAGGCCCACCTGAGGACTGTGGCTGGCAGCATAAGAGGGAGAACAGGAGAAGCTGTTAGGAGGCTGTGAGGGAAGCTGTTGGTTGGAGCAGTTGGAGCTGTTGGAAGCTCCTGGCTCTCTTGGGCTGCTCTTCTGGAGGACCTTGTCATACTGGCTTTCCTGATGAACTTGGCTGTTCTTGTCGCTCAAGAAGTTCAGGACCTTTGTTGTTGCGGAGAGTGGCTACAGTTCCTTTTTGGGGAGCTCTGGTCCTCATCTTGGGCACTGCTTCCTGGTTCTGGAGGGGAAGATGGTGTACTGCTCAGCCTCGTGGTGAAATTTGTTGCATTAGCTGGCATAGACGTTCTAGCCTCCACCACTGACCTTCAGACCTTCCCAGCTGTTGTGGTTTATGTCTAATTGTCCCCCCAAAGCCTCATGCAGTCATTGGGCAGGGACTTCTATAGACTGAGACTTGACTCATGAGTCACTGGGATTATGTGTTTTAGTACTGGTCTAGTGTTTGAGACTTGATATATGATCGCTGGGATTATGCATTTTAAGTACTTCTGGGATTATGGGTGTAGCCTAAGGCAGAGAGCCTGAATGTAGTATGAAGAGAGACAGAGAGACAGACTGAAGCTGTTGCTCTCTGCTCTCCTGGTTGGTCGGTTGCCTCTGTCACCATTTTGTTGCTGTTCTGCCACCATGAACTAGATGCTCTCTGCTCTGTTCCACTCAGCCTTGGGCCAGCTGAATATGGACTGAAACCTCCAGTAACTGTGAGCTAAATAAATCTTTCCTTCCTTCATTTTGGGTGTCGGGTATTTGTCCCAGCAATGAGTGAAAAGAAATTGTAAATAAGACACCAGCTCAGATCCGTGAGGCAGGCCTGCCTGAGACATTGTCATGAACTCTAGGCCTGCAGTTGGACTTGTGGGAGTCATTGTTACAGGCTCTAGGTTTTCAGCTGGACTCATGCAGGATATTAGAATCCAGGCTGTTGGCTGGCTTCTCAGATCTTTAGTGTGTGGACAGATTTTCTGCACTTCTGGTATATGATTCTTTGAGTGATTCATTTTAAAATAATGTTATAAAATGTATCCTGCAGTGTGCTGTTTCCCTTGCAAAAACCCCAAACCAAGACACCCTCTTACTGACTCAATTCCAGGTAGAGAGGAGGACTGAAAATCAGCCAGCTCATGCTGGGTCCAAGGGAGCTATGTCCTCCTTGTGTACTCTCTCCCCTGAGAACCAACCACTCTGCCTCCTGAACTGTAGCCTCCTCCCTCTTTTATTTTGTATGACTTCTGTGCCTCTCTATGTTAATAAATCTGTCATTTGGTTTCTTATTAGTATGTTTTTTTTTTTTTTTGTACTGGAGATTGAACCCAGGGATCCTGTGCCACTGAACTACAGCGTCAGCCCCTTTTTAGTTCTTATTTTGAGGCAGACTCTTGCTGAATGCTTCAGGCTGGCTTTGAACTTTTAATCCTCCTGTGTTGTACTCCTAAGCAGCTAGAATTACAGGTCTATGCCGCCATATCTGGAGTGATAGTTAACCATGGTACCAAACTGAATAAGAAATGCTCAGTTGGTTGGTCTGGTTCTGGGTTTTACTGACGGACTTCCTCTAGAAGGAAGACCAGCCTGAGGCGTGAGTGGTAACAACAAATAGGCTTGTATTCTGGATGGAACAAAAAGAGAAAGAAAAAAGAAGCCTCATCTCTGCTTCTTTGGTGAGTCAAAATTCAGCACTGTATTTGGACATCCATCTTTAGCTTTCCACCCCAGACCCTCCAGCCTCCTGGTAAGGACTCACACAGCTCTCTTTAGTAAGGTCCAGGTCTTTGAAGACTTTGACTCTCAGCATATAGACTACCCTTCTACACTCTTCTGCACCTGACTGCAGGTGAGATATATATATTCCTGTACTGAACAGTAAGTTATACAAATTTTCATGTCAGAGATGTAGATCCTTGCCACACTGCTGTCTGACTATGTGATTCAGAAGCCTTTGGAACTGGCCTTGCAGAAGGTGTTTGGAGAGATTTGGAGATGCTGTCTGAAAAAATAGCCCTGGAAATCTGTGAGCTGAGCTCGAGAGGAGGTCCTGGTGAGAGACCCCAAACCAGACTGCTGACAGTGACATTCTGGGAAAGACTAGGCTCAAGGGTTTCAGTTGGGAAGAAGGACCTCATTGGCATTTGGACTCCAAGCCATGTGCGCTATGCTCCGGAAGAAAAATTGTCTCAATTTTGTTTATGAGAATTTAAGGAAGACTGAGATAAAGGAGGTGGATTAATTAATCTGGCAGAAGAAATTTCAAGACAGTCTAATTTTGAGGTAATGGCATGGCTCCTGTTAGGGACCTTTAGCCAGCTCTACCTTGAGAATTGCGAGCAAAAGGCACTGCTGAATAATTTAGAACACTTTAAGTTTCACTAGGAAAGAAACTCTGGGTACAGCTTGGGCCTGAAAAAGTAGAACAGAGGAGATCTTGGTGCTGAAAAAACTAACACTAGAAAGAAACCAAGTACTTTACAATAGAAAAAAAAGAAAAATGCCTTTTTGTGCATATGAATATATGCACATATAGAATATGAAGAACCAGTAAGTCTTTTCTCAGCTCAAAATCTCAAAACTGATAAGCTGCTCCAAGAAGAGAGAGTATTGGGCTGCAGAAGTATGGCTGCCCAGAGAATGTATTCTTCCATTTTTTTGCAGCACTCAGATCTCCATGTTCCTGGAATGCCTCGGTTGTGTCCCATAGTGACAAAGGGGACCTGATATAGGTCCCCAAATTGGGACTCCCATACTCACTTCTTCCAGCGGGCCTCCACATACCAAGGGCCCATTCACCTATGATCTCACCCACTAGACCTAGGGATGAGGTCCTCATAGGCCAATTACACCTGCAGGAGTCTCTTAACCAAGTCACGCTGACATCTAGATTACCTGGCACATTGTCATCTGTAGAGTTTTCTATGCAAAATCCATGCACTGGTATTTGAACATTCTGTTGCTTAGAGCCAAATTTGTTCCCAAGTATATGTGAGAAAGTGACCTTTTAAGGTTGTAGCAAAGTATTTCCATTTCTGATGACCTATAGCAGGTTATTTTCCCTTATTTTCGCTATTAGAAATTTTATCTTCTAAAATATATATACTTTACAAAGCTAAGGCTTGGAAAATATGCATGTCTGTTGACTTCTCTCTTACTCTCTCTTTTTACTATACAATTAGAAAGTTGCCACAGGAAAGACAAATAAAAGATATTCCCCACCACTTTAAGAATTTTTTTTTTTTTTCTTGTTTCAGAACCTTTTTTTGTTTATTCACTCATTTTTATGGCCGGCTCAGCCTGCCCCGAGGGCAGGGCTGGCGCAGCATGTGGTGCCGGGGATCGAACCGCGGTCCCTGAAGCCGCCCAAGCTTTCCCAAAGAGGCGCTTTAGACCACTGAGCCATTCCGCCAGGCCCCTATTCACCACCACTTTAAAATGTTGTTCTCACAACTGTTTCTTTGGATATAAATTTGTCCTTTTCATACTACACAGTTTGACAGGAACCCATATCCATGTTTATTTCAATTTACATTTCAAATTTGACCCAATTCTAAACAAAACTTAAGGAACAACAAACATCATAACAGCAACCAAAAATATTTAATGGAAGTTGTAATTTTGTAATTAAACATTGTTTCTTCTCCCACATTAACTAAAAATTCATTTGATGTTTTCTGTTTTTCATTTATTTGCAAGCCTGATTAACATACATGGTGAACTTGTTCACCTTGTTCCTTATAAGGTCATTAACCCTTACATTGTGAAATTCTGTTACACTAGCAAAGGCTCGCTTTTCCATGTAACCAATCTGTCTGTTCTCTCACATACGTCATACCTGCTATCCATCCCAGGAGATATGACTGGCTTATGCAATCCCGAGTGCAAAAACAGCTACCTGGAGTAGACAGACCACAGCGCTGCCTGATTTGAACCTACCTCTGAAATACTGTGGGGTTGCCCAGTGTATTCTGAGAACAGTGATCCATGTCTCTAAAATGTCACTCTAGGGGATTAAGGATGTAGCTCATGGGAGAGTGTTTGCCTAGGGTGCCTGAGGTCCAGGTTCCTGAAACCCCCAAACTAAAAACTACTCTTGAGAAGTCATAGGTCTTTCAGGGAATTACCACTGAAACAAAGTTTTCATGGACACTATGAATTAAATGTTTTTTTTTGTTGTTTTTGTTTTTGTTTTTTTTTGTCTTTTTGAGACAGGGTCTCGCTATGCAGTTGAGGCTGGCCTTGAGCTCACTTTTGTAGCCCAGGCTGGTCTCGAACTCACACCAATCCTCCTGCCTCAGCCTCCCAAATGCTGGGATTACAGGCGTACGCCACCACGCCCGGCTAAGATTTTTTTATTTTATTTTATTTATTTATTTATTTATTTTTATTTTTATTTTTTTTGTGGGACCAGGGTTCGAACTCACGACCTTGCACTTGCCCAGCAGGCACTTGTGCCTCAGAGCTATCTCTCCAGCCCCTGAATTAAATGTTAACTAGATTATTTTCCAATTAGTTTTCTGAGCTCCTGGAGAATGTTAAACATTTTATCAGCTATTTATTTGTATCTCTGTCCCTAAAAATAGTATTTTTAAGCCAGTGCTGGGAGGCATTCTGAACTATTAAAGTGATGTTTATAAAATATTTATATATTTCATATTATAAAATAATATATTTTTATAAATTATTATAGAATATATTTATAAAACATATTTATAAAATATATTTTATAAAATATTTTTATAAAAACTGAGTGCTACTAGGGGCTGTGGTGTGATAGGGGATGCTCAAATATCAAATATATTTTTTATAAAATATTTTAATAAAATATTGGGTTTTGTTTTTTTTTAAGATTTTTTAAAAAAATTTAATTTTATTTATTTTTTTTGTTTCAGAACCTTTGTTTATTCACTCATTTTTATGGCTGGCTCAGCCCACCCCAGGGCAGGGCTGGCGCAGCATGTGGTGCCGGGGATCGAACCGCGGTCCCTAAAGCCGCCCAAGCTTGCCCAAGCTTCCCCAAGCAGGCGCTTTAGACCACTGAGCCATCCCGCCGGGCCCCCCAAATATTGGGTTTTGTAAAATTTTATAAAATACTACAGGGGAGATCTCACAGTGCTAGGGCTGAAACCTGGGCCTTGCATGTGTAGACGCACTGAACCAGAGTTGTACCGCCCTCTGGGAGATCTACTCCTGGAAAGAGGAAGGGTTGAGGAGGAAGTCTTTGGAGGGTACTGCAGTGCAGTAAGGCGGGTGAGAACACAGTCCTGAGCTGGACAGAGCTCCGTGGAAGCCGGCACAGCTCTTCCATTGGTGTCTACATAGCTCTGAGGGAGCCTTTGCCTCTTGCGCCTTGGTTTCTTCCTGATCCTTATTTGTATCTGCCCCTGAAATAGGGTTCAGAGGGCAAATCAGCCTGAGGACAAGCGGATAAGAGTTTGTATGGAAAAGTTAACTTTGGGGATTGATGGTTAAAATTTAAAGCAAAATCCTGATTGTTGCTCAGTGTACAGAATTAGGGCTGAGGTTTGTCAAGAAGAGGTAGAGGAGAGGAGGAAGGTAGAAGGCACTGCATAGGGACTTCAGCGTTTGGAGAACAGGTGAGGAAAAGGTTAAAGAAGGACAAAGAAAAACAGTAGGTTGGGGACTTGCTAAGGGCTGGCTAAGGGTGCAGACCTCCACCTGAAGGCAGAGTGCTCCCGCAACCCCGGGAGAAGGGGGCTCCTAAAGACATCAAGGACAGACTTAGCCCAGGCTAGGTTTGGAAGAGGTGAAATGATTCACTGAAGGTCTCACATGGATTTTGACATAGTGTTTGGGCTCCAAAACGTAGGCCTCTTTCTAATTTCCGCCAGAAGCTTTGAGTCTGTCCTTAATATCAGGGTTCCCTGGGCTTCCTTTTCCTAATCTGTAAAAGCCACTGGGGCCGGTGGCATGGCTACAGGTTCCAAGTTGTTAGGTGACAGGTCCTTTGAGATAACTCACTTAACTTCCGCGGCTTGTTTCTGTTAAAGCGTGTTCCATAAACTCAGGTTCGAAAGAGCTGATGCTAATGTGTGGCCCACTTTTGGGGCACTCTGGTACCTTCATAATTCCTACTTACGGCCAGAAAGGTCTTGGCTGTTGTGCACCACTGTGGTTAACACTGGTACACACCGCGTCAAACAAGTCACTGGCCGGTACTTCAGCTCACCGCTTCATTTTATCGTAAGTAATCCAACACCACCTCCAAATAAAGCTGAGAGTTGTAAAAATCAGAAGCATCCACTGCCCCCGTCCCCCACACACTATGTCTTAACAGAGAAAACAATGCACAAAATAGAAAATAAAAACCCAAGAAGGGAAGGCCAGGGCTGTGAGTCAACACCAAGCAGTTGTTGGCATGGACCAGGATCCCTCCAGCTAAGCGGCTGCTGGGGCACAGATGAAAATCATTGCCTCCTAGGATACAGAGGCTTCTTTGAATTTTCTCAGCTTTTTAATAGAGTGGCTGGGAACCACAGATGATCTCTAATCTATCAGGAGTTAAAAAACCAGAGGAGCTTAGCTGGAGTTCAATTTTCAATCGTACTTTCGGGTTTGCCCTTAGGGATGATGCATTTCTTTGGGGGAGGAGACTGGAAACTTTTTTAACTGGCAATGACTTTATTTATGCTTCATCGCTGGCATCCCATCTGTTCCCATTCGATCAGAATTTATACCGAGAGCCTCCCGGGAGGACAAGGCCTTGCGTCTCGGGGACTCTGTCGCGGGACGGCCCGACTTCCGCCTCCTGGCGCGCGCAGCCTGGGTCCCGGGGCAGCGCGCTCTCCGGCTCGGGGCGGGGCGGGGCGGCCCGGCGGAGGGCGGGGCGCGGCCGGCGCGCACGTAAAGCGGCCGACCGGGCGGGGCGAGCAGCTGGGGCCGAGAGCGGGCGGCGGAGCTGCGCGGAGGCGATCACGCAGGCGCGGCGGTGAGCGCGGGCGGGCGGGCTCCCGCGACCTTCCGGGGCCCGGGCCGGGAGCGGCTCCGGCCTGGCTGGCTGGGCTGCGGCGTCCTCCTCGGCCGGGCGCGTTTGAATGGGCGCGGGCCAGCGGCCGGACCACATCGCCCACGGCTGCTCGCCGGCGCGGCTGGGAAGCGCAGCCTGGTCCTCCGCCTCCCTCCCAGAAATCAGTTTCCCCGGGAACGTGAACGGAGTGTGCCTGGCGCTGCTGTCGCGGGACCTCGGTGGCCTGAGCCGGACCCCGGCGCGCGTGGCAGGGCCGTGTGCACGCTGGCTCGCGGCGGTGAGCCCTGCGCTGCAGCACCGGGTCTTCTGCGAGGCACGGCGAGGCAATCTGAGCTGTGCACACTTGTGGGCTCATCTGTTAGAACCCACGACCGGCAGCTGTTTGTGATTCTACAAGTCATGCGCAGGGTTTTATGTGTTTAAATCTGGTGTAAGTAAAAGGATACAGTCTCTTGGAAAGGTGGAGCTCGCACAGAGGAAGTAGTGTATGTGCTGTGTTATCCAGCGTGGGAAAGACATCCACGTGAAAGGAATGAACAGACTGAGCCTTAGGTGAGGCCACCTCGATGTGCCCTGGCTGGCTGCTTCCCGCCTGGCACCCCCACCACCCCGAAAGTGCAGAGTTCAGTGTATGGGAATGACGTCTTATCTTGTGTTTTACACCGTGTTGGGGCTACTCCGGGTTGTGGACATGATCTGAAACACACGACTTTTGAGTTGAATAATCTCCCTGCCACTGACTATTATTTTATGACCTTGCCATCTTCTGACTTCACTTTGCCTTCTGGAAAATGATAATGGAGTAGAACCTCAGTAACGTTTTCTGGTAACAAATAGGGGCTTGCTGGTTAGCTCAGTTGGCAAACCCAGTCAGGCGATCCCCAGCTCCACATACCTTACCAGAGCCGACCTTAAGGCAGCCTCAGCCAGCCAGCCAAAAAAAAAAAAAAAAATCCTTCTAGTAACAACCCTTAATGGCACTTTCCTGGCCCATCACTAGCATAAGTTATGATCGTGTACTTCATATTTAGTTGCTTTCTTGCCTACTGTATTTTTGTTGTTGCTGATATTAGCTGCTTTTGTGTGTAAGAAAAGGAAGATTCTTAATTTTTTTGATAATGTATTTGGTACAGGGTCTTATTATACAGCTTCAACGGTAGTGATCCTTCCTGCTGTCAGCCTCCCCAGTGCTGGGATTACAGGTGTCCACCACCATATATGGTTGTAAGATTATTACATTTAAAAAGAAATGAAAAGGAACATTCTTGTTGTTTGGTCATTGGCAAAATGTTTCAAGTTAAAGCCTTTTGGTGGCTGCCATAATTTCCTGCTGACCTATACAATGATCCTCATGTTCAGGTAGGCCTTGGCTTTTCCTGATCCAGCCCACCTACCACCTCGGTAGGGCAACGAAGGAAAACTGTCCCTTGTTAATCATGAATAAGTCACAGTTTGAAAACTGGGAACTGGTTGCTGAGTTGGTCCTTTTTACCTATCTGAAGGAGCCACCTTTTTTCCTCCCTAGTTAATATTTAAGTCTATATCTTAGCAGTAATTGATTTTTGTCTAGAAGAGTAGACTGCTTTTTCTCCAGCTCTCCACGCTCCAACCCAAATGTATTTAAGATTTCCTGGACAGAGGCCTGGTGATCTGAATGTTTAACAACTGCTGCAGGTAGAGTCTTTTCAAGCACAAACTCTGTGGCCCAGGAGTTACACCTGAGCATGTGGGGGGCAGGGATGAGTGGGCTTTATCAGCCTGACCTAGGATTGGGTCACAACTGCAGGATCTCTTGTGTGACCTGGGGCCTATTCAGATTTTTGAATCTTGTGCACCTTTAATGCTGAAATAGCCTGGAGTGGGTAATGGTAAGTGAAAGCTGTTGGTGTTTGGCTGGGTCTGGCTTGGAGAACTGGTGATCCATGCTCACTGTTTGTGATCACCTTTGAAGGGCGTGTGTGTGCATGCATGTTTGTGTGTGTGTGTGTGTGTGTGTGTGTGTGTGTGTGTGTCAGTATCAGGACACTCACCTGGAATCAGGGTAGCCCAGGCTATCCTTGAACCTTCAGTGCTCCTGCCTTAGCCTCTTGAGGGCTAGGATCACAGGCATATGTCACTATACCCAGCTCTATAATTGCTTTTGTATGTTTTTCTTTTTTGGTACCAGAAATCGAATTTAGGATCTCATGGCTGCCAGGCAGGTGCTACACCACTGAGCTAAATCCCCAGCCTTATATTATGTTTTTATACACTTTATACAGATAAAGACTTCCAGCTTTAGGGGTCCACAAGGCCAGCATGCTGGTGGAGCAGACATTTGACCCAGGTGCATGTGACTTAGTAGAGCTCCTGACTTTGGCTGCGTGCGCACTGCTTTCCGGACCCCTATCGCCTCTTGGGCACCCAGCACAGGCTGCCTTCTCAGCTTGAAATGAAGCCTACTAGAGTGGACTTTCACCTTAGGTCTTTGAAAAACTAGTCTGGTGTGGCTCAGGGTGTCTGAAGCTGGCTTTTTTATTTGGTGTTCATTTCAAGTTAGTTGAAGTGCTGCTAGGAGCTGTGTGGTGTGATAGTCAGGGAGTTTCTGAGGTATGGGGTTTTTATGGGGAAACCAATCACCTAGGATCCCTTTGAGTCACATTCTGTAGGAGCAAGGTAAAGCCCACTTCTCAGAATCCAGAAGTTCAGGTCCAGTAACTTGTAGAGGCCTGACTAATGGTGAACTCTTACCTTCTCCAGGGATATGCAGTGTCCGTCCTAACCTCCAGAGTTGTCTTTCACGGAGTCCAACGTCACCATGAAATCCAATCCTGCCATCCAAGCTGCCATTGACCTCACAGCAGGGGCTGCAGGTAATCCCAGAGAAAAACTAGTCTTTTGTGTTCCTCAAGTACCCTCTCAGCAAGATCCAGGAGCAGAGGTTTGAAAAGACTTCCCGGTCTCCCAGATGTAATGTGCTTTAATCCTGAAGCACATCTGTTTAATGGAAGTGTAATATTGTTCAGAGAATGGCAAGAAGCAATTTCTATTATATTAAAACTTGGAATCAGGGTAAAGTGCTAGGGTGAGAACGTCCCTAGCACTGCTGGGAAATAGCCCAGAGATGAAGTCTCTCATCCATTGTCACACAGGTAGAGTGTTCAAGTGACTTTAGACTCCATTCTAGTTATGGTCATTTTCAGGTCCTTTGCAGTACAAAAGCAACACCATGCTGTCTCTGAAGGAAATGCTAGCTAGTAGTCTTGGTGTTGGGAAGGGAAGGAGGGTCTGCTTTCGTAGGGAGACATAGCCCACTGTATCACAGAGCTAGGATGAAACACGAGGGGCAGGACTTTTTAGGAATGGTCACCTAAGGCGAGCCCAAGGGTAGGAGGAGCCAGTGCCAGCAACATGCCAGGCACTGCTGGGAGCAGGGCAGCATAAGCTAGGCATAGTGGTGCATTTCTGTAATCCCAGCACTCTAATAACTGAGACAAACAGGTTTGAGCCCAGCCAGGGCAACTAAGCAAGTCCTTGTCTCAAAATAAAAAGGGCTAGGGATGTAGCTCAGTGTAAAGATCCTAGGTTCAATCCCAAGAGCACAAAGAAGAAGAAAAGAAAAAGGCAGGCATATGAAGAAGCTCAGCCAGAAGATATGCATGGAATTGGACCCATATGGTATGGTGGACATGTAGCTTTCCAGAGTCCTGAGCTGTCGTAGGACCTGGATCACTTATTTCCCAAGTGAACCTCTTCCCATCAGAACGCATCTTCACAGCTAGGCAGGCCAGAGGACTGTGTAGGCATGGGACCCCCTGGGTCAGCAGATCAATTGTAGTTAGGGGTGCTGTCACCTCTCACCCTGTCCTTTGCCCAATTTTTTTTTAAAACTCTTTCGAAAACAACTTTTTCTACCTATGGAAGGTTAGCCAAAATAGCCTAAAGAGGAAGGTTGAGAACAGCAGGTTATAGATGCTGACAAGGAGCCCCAGGCAAGGGCATCACTCCCAGGTTAGAGACCATAGAGCGTTCAGCCTGGCTGGCTGGCAGGCTTGAAGGTCAGCTGGTTCTGCCTCTGCAGTCTCTTGCCCTTTGGTCTTGTGTCTGGATCAGTCCCCCACACTGCATGGGAGAGTGCCGCTGCTCCCCATGCCTTGGGGCACCTCCCCCTTGCTGTGCTGTGGAATGCAGTGGCTGAGTGGGGTGCAGCCCCTGCCAGCCTCTGGCCTCTCACCATCAGGATACATTAGGCAAGGTCTTATATCAGGAGGGTATTTAACCAGACTAAGATTCCCAGGTCGTGGCACTTAATAGCTTTCAGTCTATCAAAGGTTTAATATCTGTTGTGATATAATTAAATAGCATTTAGGTACTTGGATACCATGCTTATACTTGAGTCAGTTTTACTATAAATTGCAACAGTATTGGTGGGAGCGTGGTGTAGAAGACATTTGGGGTGGGCATGTTTTACATAACAGTTACACCGTTAGCACATGTCATACATGTGGGCCCTTTGTATCCTCGCTGATGCTGCTTTGTAGCTGTTTCTCCCAGTGCTTAACAGCAGAGGCCTGCCCCTTGCTAATGCAGAGTTGCCCTGGCTGCAGCTTCCAAGGCTAGTTAGCCCCAGTGCAGGGCCAGGGGCCCTGGGTACGGATTGCTCAGAGGAAGTGTCCCTTAGGGACATTTGAACATCCTGTTTACTGCTATGTACCTGGAATGCAAATGAAAGGTGCCACTGGTACCCTCAACAGCCCAGTGCCACTGGCTAGTGTGGGTCCTTTTGTGATACTGGATATTTAAAGCACAAATTTATAGGGAAAAGCTCTAACTGAAGAGGAAAAAGAAAGAGAGAGAGAGAGAGAGAGAGAGAAATACAGCTCTGGCAAAGACCAAGCCAGTACCCTCCACAAAAAGTAAGAACAAATAGATTAAGAATCAGCTTGAGTGTAGGCTTGGATCAGCAGCCTCCAACGTAGCCAGTTTCACTGGTGGCCCACTGCAATTGTGGAACATTGGACTGTGTATGCATCTGCTTCCTCTTAGTTTAAAGAGAAGAATTTTTTTCTTTCCTTACCAATATCAATTGGAAGGTTTGTCATGCCCACACCCCGTGCTCTGTATTACTATTGTAAGGACAATATGCAGTGTGTCAATTGTTAAAAAAAAATAATGTTTATTGAAAGTGTTAATGTTTAATTGTTTGATCAGTCTTACATACCTATACCTATTAATCTAAACTGACCCAATGATGAAAATATGTAATATAACCATTGTTAAATTTTTCTGGTTTTGAAATTCTGTACTATATGTACTCTTACTTTTCACTGTTTTTCTATCTTTGTTTCTGCTATTTTTAGTCTTTAAATAAAAAAATCAGCTTGAGTACCTGGAGGGAGCACATTCTGATATAAGGGTTCAGACTGGTCACCCACATAAATCAACCAGTTTTTCAGAGTAGTTGAGGTGGGCCAGGGTCCAGTCAGTTATCTCAGTCCAGGATTTTTAGCTTGGGTTGAATCCTTATGACTTGTAGGGCAAATTCAGTTCCCATGGGCAGAATCCTAACGACTTAGAAGGCAGTTATAGTAATGGGAGACTCTGATGGATTCCCAGATGGCGTAGGTTTAGGAGAGTGGAGATTTCTGCATGTAATTGAGGACCCCTATAAATCTCCTCTGATTTCTTCCATTCTGGAGGATAATGAGGTGGATGAGGTAAATTTAGGGTTGATAAACCTTGTTCTGCCATCTTGTAGACACTCCTTGAATGACTATTCTGTCTGTATGCAGAGCTGAAGAGAATCGGAACCAGGGTTTCACAAAATGAAGGTTGTTTTGTTCTGCTGTTAGATACATATGAGGCATCTGTAGGCCCAACTGAAGAGCTATGGTTTTTAGCAAAAACCACTGTTAAGTCCCTGACTGCCTCAGAAGAAAACACAAATCATGGATTTGATGGGTAACAGGTTAAGGGTTCAGGAGTTTGTTTGTTCCTTATGCCTGCATTGTTTTCTGTCACCAGGGTCATTAAGGGATGGACCTAGATGGACCTTTAGAGATCTCGCTGTAATGCTTACTATCTGCAGAAAAGAGTCTCAAAGAGAGACAGTGGGTTTGTTCAAGATTGCACAGCTAGGTGATGGGAAGCAGGACCAGGATGTTGGTTTCCTTGTCTAGTTTTGTTATTTTGTTGTTGTCTTTTAGACACTCCTTAAATGACTAAACTCAAAAAAAAAAAAAAAAAAAAAAAAAAAAAAAAAAAAAAAAAAAAAAAAAGTCACAAATCATGCCCTAAGGGGGAGCCCTGATCCTGGAGGTAAAGGAATGGTTTGGCGCCTTCCCACCCTGTGTTTCTGGACACATAACCTGCTGGAGTTTGGGATTTTCCTGCACTTGCCATAGGAGAGATTCTGGGAGAGGATCTTAAGCCCTAGAGCAGTGGGAGGGAAAATTTAAAGAAGATAGATAATTGAGTAAGTATGGATCTGAGGCTGGGGATATGCCCAAATTTTCTTACAAGGAAAACTAGGAAGTACTTTAAGAGTTACATTGACTGTAACACTGTAACCCAGCCAGGGCTGTGACACCGCCTTTGAATGGGGTTAGTTTTTATCCTTTCAAGTACCAAAATGAAAAACAATCAAAAATCTTTTTATTGGCATGTCTTCAAAATAAAATGCCTTCTTGCCCTGTTAGACAGTACTCTGGTTGGCTGAGAGCTGCAAGGCTCACCGGCCTGTGGTCCCTCTGAGCTGCCCCTGCCCTTCTCCCGTCAGTACCACTCTGCCCAGGCTGATGGCTTGGGGGCACTGAGATTCTCTGCCTGTGTGTCAGCAGCTGACAGTCTGACTGTCACATTTGGTTAACTATGGAATGTCACTGTCTGGGCACCTTTTCTGTAGAATAAGCAGTAGACAATTGTGACATGCAGAGGTTCTTTTCATTTGTCTATCAAAGAGAAAAACATGATCAGAACACTGGCTTTGTCTAAGTAGGGACATGTTTGGTACCTGTAATTATCTTCAGCTTTCTTCACTTCATAGAACTCTAAGACTCTGCTAGGTGTTGGGCCCTGCAGCTGGTGCTGCCACTCTGAGTAGTCACTCACCTGAAGGGGCAGGGTGGCATCAGGTGGTGCAGGTCAGAGATGAGGGGAGGAGATTTGCATTTTGACCTGCACCTGCCTTTCTTCTTTTCCCTGTTGGAGGTGGATCTGCTGAAGAGGCCTCGCAAAGGAATACTCCAGTGATCTGGGTCTGCCCTTTTCAGGCCCCAATGAATATATGGAAGCCACTCATCCACATAGTAATGTGTTGGATTAAAGGCTTTAACTGATTTGTGTGTGCAGCAGCTAAAGTATGTAATCTTTCAAAATTCTTATATGTTTTAGAATCATTTACTTGGACATACTTTGGAGCTCATTTTACTTTTGCTCAGTGATACCTGGTAGCAAATAGTTCTGAGCTGTAACACTCTCACCTGGCACAAGTTCAGGCGTGGGGATGATGTGGATAATGGGGCACAAGTGTATCCTTACAGCCTTAGAGATGAATGGTAGTGATGAGGTCACAGGAGGCAGACCTTCTAGACTGCTTAAAAGAACAAACCACATAGTTCTCAGAACATTCACCCAGTCCAGGATCTGGAGCTGTGACAGGCTAACTGCAGTTCATTCTTATTCGAAGCAATCTGCTGCAGTGGATATGATACTCTCATAGTATACAAACATATAGAGCCTATGCTGAGGCCTGGTCAATCTCCATCCGCTTATGCTAAAAAAGACAAGTTTCTGTTTATTCCTTAATGCAAACTATTAATTGGTAGAGTTAAAATTTAAAAAGGGTTTTTTCATAAGATGAGAGATTTTGCTCTCCAGGGATTAGCCAAACTTCTGTTTTCTCTCTGCTATTCAACACTCAGTGATTTTTCTGGTAGTTACCATGTTTCAGGGCATTAGGCAAAAAGGAGCAACTGTCTCTTCTCAGGTTGCCCACTCCCTTGGTGTGGCTTTTGTCTGACTCACCATCTTTATTTTCCTTTAACTTCACACTCACCCTGGGAGTTGGATGAGAAGCAGATGCTCACAGCTCATGTCCCCTGCCCAGGAGTCCACAGGAAATCGGACTCCAGCTTTATCCCCATTGCCGGCTCCTAAACCTTTGCAGCTGGAACTTGGATTTGGGGGCACTCTGGTAAGAGTGCGAGGCTGTTTGCAGTGGGACTCAGGTGCCCGGCCTTGCTGTAGTTGTTTGCTATACTCAGCTGGAAGGTTTCATGGGTAACATGAGCAGAAGGGAATGTTTAAATTGCCTGGGTAGCTCTCCTGGGGCATGCACTGCATTCCCTGATAGCTGAGGAGCACATAAATTCTTGCATACATTCCAGGGGGCACAGCATGTGTACTGACGGGGCAGCCCTTCGACACGATGAAGGTGAAGATGCAGACGTTCCCTGACCTGTACCGGGGCCTCACCGACTGCTGCCTGAAGACCTACTCGCAGGTGGGCCTCCGTGGCTTCTACAAGGGCACCAGCCCCGCACTGATTGCCAACATTGCCGAAAACTCGGTGCTCTTCATGTGCTATGGCTTCTGCCAGCAGCTGGTGCGGAGAGTGGTTGGACTGGATAGGCAGGCAAAGCTGAGGTGAGTCCACCCCGGTGCCTGTGCTTTTCATAAAGATATTAATGTTATTGTATGGCCAGGCTTTTAATGATCGCTCTCAGGAAGGATATTTTCCCTTTTAAAATAAGTACCTTCTTTTTTAATGATGGTGTCATAAGCTATCTTGCTGTAAACGTTGGAGGAAGCCTACATATGATGCAGAGGAGAGGTGCTCCAGACCCTGGTGTCGGCAGGGCCCATCCTGGCAGCCTGGTCTCTCTGGAAGGAAGCTTATCACATGAGTGGGAGTGCTGGACTAAAACCACAGATCTAGTGTGGGACTCAGGCTTTGGGTTTTACTTCTTCCGCATGGTGCAGAAGAATGTGGAACTTCAGGAAGTGTGGGAAGCATCTAGTAGAATGCAGATGAGACCCATCTCCCTCCTTTTTTCCAAGTTCCATTAAACATCAGAGTTTGGCTCATGCTTAGTCTTCCCCGGGATATTCTACAGAGACCGGACTGCTCAGAAGGCACTGCTGTGTCCACCTGAGCACCTGTTTACTCACCTGTCCGACAGGCTGCCCTCTGTCCACACCTGCTTTGATCCTCTCAGTGCAGGCCATACAGGTACACCATATGTGCCAGAGCTTGGCAGACCATGTGCAGCCTTCCCTCCTTAAACCTACCCTGCATTCAGTAATGTAAAATTCTTACAATGGCTTGAGAGTTGCCAATGGCTTGAGAGTTGCAAAGGGCAGTCTTGTGGATTGATTTAGTAAAGAACTGGAAACTCTTCTGTGACTGCAGTGCCCGCCTGGCTAAGAGCCCTTTGTGCACTGAAGTCTCCAGATACACCTGCAGGACCCAGACCCATCTTCACAGAGGCAGCAGTTCTATCATGGCAGGTGGAACTTAGCTTTTAAGTCTTGGGAGTACATAAGATGACCCAAGGGGACAGTAACGGTGGAGATGATGGCTGAGCTCTGATGCTGCAGCCCTCCAGCTCCAGGGCAGGAGGGAGAGATGAAGTAGAAACAAGCAGGCATAAGTTCACAGAGTGTGGCAGCCCAGGATGGAGACTGACAGAGGCGCAAGTTTTCTCCCCAGCAGAGGGAGACACATTCTGAGGCCTCAGCTCCCGCTCTCCCTTGGGTCCTTGAGGAGGTTCAGCATGGACATGAGGCTGGGAAGCAGAGAGCGCCTGGGTGAGCTCCGGTGGAGGAAACTGGTGCTGCGCCTGAGTGAGGCGCCCTCCTGGCATGGGACAGAGGTGGTGTCCTCTTCTCCCAGACTTGGCCCAGCAGCCATTTTAGCCAGAGTGAAGATTGTGGTGCAAGCACTGTGCTTTCTCATGAGAACCACAAAGTACCCTGCAGTCATGCTTCCTGTCCACTGCCTCTAGAGGACCATGTCAGTGTCCCTGAGAAGGGAACAGTCAGGGGGCAGTTATGTCCCGTGATATATTCACATTATTTATTAACCCACCCTGACAGTTAGAACCACTGGTGGTACGTTCATGACCACCCAGTGGCACTGTCCTGTTCTGCCCACTGGGATGGTCATGTAGGTGCTGTCCATGGTTCAGAGCCACCTGGCAGTGAGACATGAGTCATGATGCTGTCCTCAGTGGGCTACAGATGCTCTGAGGTTCTTCTGTGAAGCGACTGCCCTTTGAACGTGGTCTTTCACAGCACTGCAGTCTTTTCTGGACAAAGGATCTTCCTGTTCACCCTGAAGAACAGTGCGTGCTGGTGGCTCTTGGGGAAATGGGCCTAAGAGCCCGCTGAGCTCTGGCACGTGTGTCACTCTGCATGGCCCTGCCTGTGAGCCTGAGAGCAGGGGTATCATCTCTGACTTACAGGTCGGGGAGCTGACAGCTGTTGGTCATCAGGCTCGCCCTTGGCTGCACAGGCCTGCTTTCCATTAGACCCCATTTGAGGTTCTGGAAAGTTTTGTAGGGTCTAATCCAGAGAGAGGGTTTGTCAAGAGCGATGAAAGGGAAGCACTGCTTGTGAGAAGCTCTTGTGAGTTGCTGCAATCCACTGTAAATATTTGTCTGTTCCTGGCCTGAACACGACCCGGAGTGGTGCTGTGCTGTGCCCTTTGGCTGGGTGGTGCTTACACAGCGGGAATGTGCAGATTAGGTTGTTTGTTTGGCTGTAAAAAGTCTGCTGCATAGATGACAAGTCTCTGGCTCTTTCAAAACTCATCTCATGCAAACTGCCCTTTCTATTGCAGTTCTACACGCTTATACCACGCTGGCCTATGGGCCTTGTTCTGTGTACAGGTAAATGAAAGCGTTTATTAGAAAGCCAGAGTGCACTGCAGACCTGATCTGGCCTCCTCTTTGCCCTTTAGCAAGGTGCTTGGCCCTCCTTCAGCACTCTGAGCCATGTGAGCACCGGAGGTGGAGAGGATGTCTACATTTATTGACTGTCACCTTTGTTCCAGCAGCTTGGCGTGCTCTGGTGGTGACCCTAATTGACAGTTTCCTGTCAGCAGGCTGATAGAGAAGTCCCAGAGGGAGGCCAAGTACAGAGCCGCAGGCCGACTAGAAGGTGGCAGGAGTCATCTTAAGCTTCGGTCTTGAACAAAAGAGCCAGGAAGGAATGAGAGGAGAAGCAAGGGGAGAGCTGAAACTCATGGGACAGTTTCTGCACACCTGAGTTCCTGCTCTAAGCTCTGTTCTCTAAGGTGGAGAGCAAGTCTGCCCTGCAGCCGAGTGGAGCCCCTCTCTGTGCCAGCTCTTCTGAGACCTGGATTCACACACAGTTTAGCCCCTAGAAACCCTCTTGTATCTGGCCATGGCACCAAGACTAGGCCCAGGGAGTGGGAACCAGGGCCCAGACTGGCAGCAGCCTTGACCTTGGGCAGCTTCACACTGCAGTGAGGTTACTAGAGGATCTCTGTGTCTGGTCATCAGCTGAAGACTTGAGAATCTGAGGGTGGTCTCAGCTATCCAGGGACTGTGAGAGGCCAAGCCTCAACGTGCAAGTCAGGGAACCAGTGGTTCTGCTCATGCGTAACTGTGGCCCTCCAGATACTGGCAGGGCAAGGCTGGCAAGGTAGCTCAGTGGACTAAGCCTGCTTAGGCAAGCACAGGGACTGGGGTTTGATCCAGGCACCGCATGATGTGCCGGCCCCACCTCAGACATGCAGAGCCGGCCACCAAGACTCAGGTGTCGCACACCTGTAATCCTCGCACTGGGGAGGCTGAAAACAGGAGGATCACTACAAGTCTGAGCGGCATAGTGAGACCCTGTACCAAGTACTTTAATTAAAAAAAAAATCACAAATAACTGGCAGGCTATCTATAAAACACTGTCTTGGGCTAGAAGAGGCCTTCTTAGAGCCCCTCTCCTGGCATCCAGAGAATAGTTGCTCCTACTCTTGAACTCCTGGTGGACACTAGTTTCACAGCTGTGCTGGTGACTGGACTGATGGTACCAGCCCATAGGAGAGAAAGTGACTGCTTTTGATGTGTGTGCGTTCATCCCTTTACCTGGTGTAGATGTCCAGCTTAGTCCTTTCGTTTAAAACTACTGAATATGCAAACTGATACTGGCTTCCCCACCCCCGAGGCCCATCTTCCCCTCTTGTCCTCTGGGTTTCTGAGACCGAGGAAGTACTTTAGACCATTTTTTGTTTCTCTAGCAGAATACCTGAGGCTAGGTAACATATAAAGAAAAGAGGTTTACTTAGCTTATGGTTCTGCAGGATCAGAACATGGCAGTGGTATCTGCTTGGCTCTCCTGGGACATTTGGGGACCATCACGGCATGGTGGCTGGTGTCATGGTGGGAGTACAGTATGTGTGACAGGGAGGGCTTGTGGGTGTTCTAGGAAGCCAGAGATTCAGAGGGGAGGCATGCTTTGTTGATAGCACCCTGCTTTTATGGGAACTAACTTGAGTCTTGTTGAGGGACATTCATTCTTTCTGGAGCAGCAGTGCCCCTAGTGCCCTCACTACTTTCCTTTAGACCCTGCCTCTTAGAGATTCCACTACCTCAGCACTCCTGCACTGCAAATGGAGCAGGCTTCTAGCACAGAAATCTCAGGCACACACTCATGCGTGGCAGGAGGTCATCAGCTAAATGGAGACTTTTTTTTTGCAGTGCAGGAACTTTTCTTTAAAAACTTAGGCTGAGTTATCAAGTGTGGTGGTTGCATGCATGCCTTATTGTTCCAGCTTAGATTTTGGGCAGGGAGAGATGGCCTTAGAAACAAATTTTACTTGCACTTAGTGTATAACACGCTGACATAGTAACAGTGTATGTTTGGGTGGTGGAGGCTTTTCCCCTCTCCAGGTTGCTTGGTCTCCATCTTGTAGGTTGCTGCGTGTCCTGGCTTGGAATAATATAGGGCGCAGAGGCTAAAATAACATTATTTATAGCTCTGGAAACCTGCGAGTCCAAGAGCACAGTCCTGGCAGAGGTAGAGTCTGCTGAGAGTCCACTTCATGGTTAATGGTGTTTGCTGAGCACATTTTCACAGTGGAGAGAAAACTTATCTGCTGGTCCCTTCTTGTAAGGGCACGACTCCATGATGAGGGCCTCGCCTTCAGCATCCTAGTTCACACGTAACGTAGAAATCCTCACTGATACCCAGTTGTCTCTCAAGGACTCTTCATACTGTCATATTAGGGGTTATGTCTACAACATAGGAATTTAGGGAGGGAACACAAGCTTTCAAACCACAGCACTATGCCTGATAGTATCGGTGGGCAGTCAGACCTCCATTTGATTGTGTACCTTCTGGAAGTGCCACTTCTCCAGATAGGAGTTGCGGTACCACTGGGGTTCCTCACCGGCCATGGGCTCTGTAGCTGCAATAGCATGCACATGCTCCCCACGCCCCTTCTCGGTGCATGTGTGCTCCCCACGCCCCTTCTAGGCGCATGCGTACTCCCCACGCCCCTTCTCGGCGCATGCGTGCTCCCCACACCACCCCCTCTGGTGCCACTGAAGGAACACATGTGCTGATGTCTAGTCTTTTGTCCGTGTGCTTTCAGCGACCTGCAGAACGCAGCTGCCGGCTCCGTGGCCTCTGCCTTTGCCGCGCTGGTGCTGTGCCCCACAGAGCTTGTGAAGTGCCGGCTGCAGACCATGTTTGAAATGGAGACATCAGGAAAGATAGCCAGAAGCCAGAAGTAAGCACTGTTCAGGCACAAATGTTAAGGCTCTGTTGCCTTTGTATGTTGTGTTTTAAATTTTATGTTATATTAAAATTGGCAAGCAGAAACAGATTGATCTGCTCTAAAGAACTGTTTCTCATACCAGTCACAGGTTCGTTTTCTGAAATGAGCGTTGAGTGCAGGGAGGCTGCCCTCAACATCCACCCTGTGGGTCAGAGGCAATATTTGGAGGCACACAGTAGGCAGCTTTGGAACTGTCTCTGTCCGGGGGGCCTTCCCGAGTACTGACTTGAGTGCTGTGGTGCGCATGCAGTGCTTATCCCAAGGCTTTGTATACTCCCTAGTCTTTCAGATGTGCTAACCAAGGGTCTGTGTTCTGAAAACATTCTTCAAAATCCTTGTTGGGGCTGGGGAGGTAGCTCAGCAGAATAAGTGCTTGCCTGGCAAGCTCAAAAGTCCTGAGTTCAAGCCTAGGTACCACCAAAGAAAAAAGAAAAAAAAAGAAAACCTTTAGTGATGAAGTCACCCTCCAGCTCAGCGTTCAGATGATTTTCACATACATATTAGATCATTACAGTTGTATCTGGATGTCCCCCGGAGCCTCGTGCAGTCATGGGGGCAGGCTCTTCAGTGATGGCTACATCTACAGTGTGCAATGTTGGGATTAAGGGTACGTGACCAGTTCACTGATTGGTTTGGCACCTGCCTAATCCCAGCTGCCTAGATAGAATATAAAGGGGGCAGGAAGACATTATTAAGGTTTGCTCGTTGCTTTTGCTGTCTTTGCTGCCATGAACTGCTGCTCGTCTGCCAAGTCTCCCTGCCTTGGATCCAGCTGATTATGGACTGAAGCCTCTACAGACTGCGAGCAAAATAAACCTTTCCTCCCTTCACTTTGGCATCGTGTATTGTCTCAGCAGTGAGAAAAGAAGCTAAGGCAGATGTATATTTGAATTGAAAAGCAGCTTATGACTCTTGTTAATCATAAAACATTGCTGTGGGTGACTTCAAGCCTGTGAGTCTGCTGAGGAGACTGCTGGACAGATTTCTGAGTCTCCTCCCAGCCTGGATGGGCTTTGTAATCGTGCCTGTGTTCTACAGCCTTGAGATTGATTCCAGTCACATGTATCTGTTCTTTGATGTCTAGAGAGAAGCCTCAAAGTGAAAGCCATGTAAACTTTTCATTGAAATGTAACATGGGGCTGGCAAGATGGTTCAGTGATCTAAAGCACCTGCTTAGGAAAGCTTAGGCAACCTCAGGGACTGCAGTTTGGTCCCTGGCACCACATGCTGCGCCAGCCCCACCCCCAGGGCAGGCTGAGCCAGCTATAATATCAAAAAAAAAAAAGAAAGAAAAAAAGAAATGTAACATACACCAATGTCACAAATATACATACAAATCCTAAGCGTGCAATAGTCACAGAACGAAGAACCTTTATATCAAGTTGCTACATTAAGAAATAGAGTAAAACATGACCACCACCCAGAAAACTGCCTTCATGTGCCTTAGAGGTAGTTTAAGGTAATATAAAGATACTATCCATAGGATTTAGGTAGACACTTTGCCAAAGAGGTAAAAGCTAGTTGGCTTGGTGTTTGAGGTGTGCCTGTCAGTACATGTGATATCTTGGGGCTGGGCAGGTATGTGTGAGTGCGTGTGTGCGTGCATGTGTGCCTGAATGCATGTTTGTGTAATGGGAACAGCACTGTCCAAGCATTGAGCCAGTCAGTACCAGTGGAGCCCCCAGAAGCTCCCAGAGAGATGATCATGTCTTATCACGAAAAGACAATCTGCTGTCCATCACTGTGCTGTGCTCCAGCCACTCCAGGAGCAGCATTCTGAGCTCTTTTAAGGAAGTTCCCCTGTGCCCCAGCTCTGTAGGGACTCAGTTCTGGGTGCCTTCTGCATGGCAGGCACTTAGCGCAGCTGTCAGAGTTTGTGTAGCCTTCAAGTAACCTTTGCTCCTTTGCTCATTCATGTCATTGACATCCAACAGAATAGCACAGACACCTGAATAGATTCACGGACACCTCAGACTGGAGAGGCAGGAAGCCAAGGGAGAAAGGGCCCTGAGAAAACACTGCTTGCTGCCTTCTTCTTGCTCAGTTTGGATGACTCCTTATTGTAATTTCAGATTTTACTTGTTTACTATGAGAAGCATTAAACTTTTGTGTGTGTGTGTGTGTGTGTGTGTGTGTAATAATGGGATTGAACTGAGGACCCTGCGCTGGCCAGGCAAGCACTTATTCTACTGAGCTATGTCCCCAGCCCAAGAAGCATTAGTCATAACTCTATTTTTGGTAATGCAACTTCTAGAAATGTCTATTCACTTAATAAAATTTTCTTAACACTAACTTAAAAATACTCTTGCAGGACCAGCGAGATAGCTCAGTGGACTAAGCACCTGCTTTGGCAAGCACAGGGGCCAGGTTTTAATCCCTGGCACTGCATGCAATACCAGCCCCCCCTGCTGCCCATTATGCTGGGCCAGTCACTGGTATGGTGCCATGTGCCTGTAATCCCAGTGCTGGGGTGGCTGAAAACAGGAGGATCACTGCAAGTCCAAGCTGTGTAGTGAGACCCTGCACAAAATACAAAAAAACCCAAACAACAAAAAAAGAAATACTTTTGCTTCTGAGATTTTTCTTTCCTATGAATGGATGGATGCCTTTTATTAGATTTCCTGGCTTCTGCTCGCAACATCAGCTACGTCTGTACTTGCGCTTGACAAGTCTGTCCTTGGGTGTGAGTGTCCTTGTCCTGTTCCTTCCCCGCCTGTACTAATCCTGTCTCTGTTTCCTCCCAGTACAGTTTGGTCTGTCGTGAAAAGTATCCTTCATAAAGATGGTCCCTTGGGCTTCTACCATGGACTCTCCAGCACTTTACTCCGGGAAGTACCAGGCTATTTCTTCTTCTTTGGGGGCTACGAACTGAGCCGATCATTTTTCGCATCCGGGAGATCAAAAGATGAACTAGGTGGGTTTGTATTGGCAGCCTGTGGGCATGATAGTGTCTGTCTCCTGACAGTGTGATTTCTGTGAATTATCTTTTCTGTACTCTCCCTGTGCACATCTCCTCAGCCCTGGAAAGTTCTGGATGCCGGCAGGTGCTATGGCAGCAGGTGGCAGGGCCAAAGCAGTATATCCAAACTTCTTTACTGGAATAACATTCATTGATTACTCTGGATTCATTTTAGAGAGTTTAAGAAATTACTTTTCCTGTTGAGGAAACCCTTATAAATCTTGCTGTAACCTTAAAGCATAGTAATAAGTCTTGACAGTGTTTCGAGAGCAATGAAATGCATGGGTCTGACTTGCTCTATTCAGCTGCTTGACCCAGCTTGGCAGTGTTGACTGACACAAGTGACATTTAAGCATCGCACCAGTATGTGGATCTGTTATGCAGTTCATCAAGTTTCCAGATGTAATGGATACATTTAAAGAAGACAATGTTAGGGTTTTTGTTTTTGTTTTTGTTTTTGTTTTTGTTTTTGTTTTTGTATTATGGCCAGCTCAGCCTGCCCTGGGGGTGGTGCTGGTGCAGCATGTGGCGCCAGGGATTGAACTGCGGTCCCTGAGTTGCCTAAGCTTTCCTGAGCAAGTGTCTTAGACTGCTGAACCATCTTGCCAGCCTGACAATGTTAGTTTTTCATGATATGCAAAGAATTGGGGCTTTTGGGCATTAAAATATTTACGTAAGGGTGAGGTAGCTAGAAAAGAGGTAGCTGCTTCTGTGGTTCCTCATCCCCTGTGGTAGGGCACTGCCCCATGGAGGGCTACTGTGCTGTGCAGACCAGGCCATGGCCACTAGGCGGGGCAGTGGCTGTGAGTGATCAGCCTGGGCACAGCCCTCTCTAGGGCCTCTTATCCTGGCAAGGCCCAGACGAGACACTGACCACCAAAGGAAACCATGTGTCCTTGGTTTTGACAGTTTTCTCAAAGAATTGACCCTGTAGCACTACCTGTGGCCACTGCCTTCTGGAAATGTGATGTCAGCTATTTTTGAGATTAAACATTATTTACTACTTTTCTTTCCTAGGCCCTGTTCCTTTGATGTTGAGTGGTGGAGTTGGTGGAATTTGCCTGTGGCTTGCTGTATACCCAGTAGATTGTATCAAATCCAGAATCCAAGTGCTCTCCATGTCTGGGAAACAGGCTGGATTCCTGGGAACCTTTCTAAGTGTCGTGAGAAATGAAGGTGAGTCTGCGAGCTACAGACATGGAGGAGGGCTGCAGGGATGGCGCCTGTGCCCTGGGCTTGTCTGCATTGGCCTGCTGTGTAGCTGCTTCCTTGTCCCTATTTCACATCCTCTTCTAGACTGGATGTCTGTAAAGTCCTTGCCTTCACTTATTTCCATTCTTAAGAAATTTCTTTTTTGAGACAAGGTCAGCCTGGAACTCACAGTGATCCTCCTGTCTCCGCCTCTCTAGTGCTGGGATTACAAGAGTGTGCTGTCAGGCCTGGCTCTCAAAAAACTTTCAAGTTCATTACTCTTAACTCCTGTGTCAGGTACCTGCCATGATTCTTTGTTCTAGTCGCGGAGGGTATAAACACTTCAAAGTTAGCATCACTTGTTCTAGAGCATGCAGACATTATCAGAGGATGATCTCTAAGAGGACCACCTAGGGCTTTAAAAGAATGAGTAATGGTCTTACTGCTAAGTGTCTAGAATCAGAAATGGACTGAGCACCTTTTAACAGTGATTGGCTACAATATTTAGAGTTATGGAGGAAAAAGAGTAAGTAATGTTCAAAGCTGATTTTATGCAACTCGCCCCTTTTTTATCCACTACACATGTTAAAACTTGAGGGAAGAGCTTCTGTTTTGATTTTTAAGGGCAAGAGCATAGCAGCACAGAAACAACTTTCATTCATGTCCCCAGAAGAGCACAGATACCTTTTACATTATTAATAGTGACTTCCTTATAAATATACATGAAATTTCATAGTTTTGCAAAGTTTGCAACACCCCTGCCCCGTCTCATTCAATGCTCATAGCTGTGCTGGGTGGCGAATATAGGAAACAGCCCTCTGCCATGTAGGTTCGCTTACTGCTACTGCTGGCTTTACGGTTGCCACTGTTTGGCCGGGCGAGGTCTCAGCTGTACCCGATTAGTATTCCATGAGCTAGCCATGGAATAGGGTACATAGCAATCAGCTTTTCCAGGAGATCAGACACTTGTTTATGTTACTCTATTTAGGAAAATGGAAGTTAGGCTATCACTTGTTGAATCTCATGCTATTGTCTGGATTTGTAAGTGCAAACATCCCCACTCTATGTGGCTGCTGAGGATGGGTCATCAGTCTCTGATGGCCCTTTTGTTTTCTAGGAATAACAGCTTTATATTCTGGACTGAAACCGACCATGATTCGAGCCTTCCCTGCCAATGGCGCGCTATTTTTGGCCTACGAGTACAGCAGGAAGTTGATGATGAGCCAGCTGGAAGCCTACTGAAGTGCCTGGTGGGCCTGCCTCCAGAGCACAGGCATGTGAGGACTACTGTTCATCTCAGGGTTTCATGGAGTACAAGAACAACGTGGAATTACTTTGATTTATTGGGAGTGTTCTCTTTTCTCTTCTCTTCTGCCTAAACCTTCAACTTGATGGAAGTGCTTCTATTTTATGTCACATAATTGCTGCCCATAATTGAAAGAGAAAAGTTGCTGCTCTGACCCTTGGTAAAATATACCAGATGGCTGTGGCCCTGTGGCTCTAGCTAGAAAAGCTGCATCAGGTTCTATTAGGGCATTGCTGATGCATAAAATCATGCGTATATGTGTAGTCTGGATATTTACATATTGAGGGAGGCACAATTTGGTTCCGTGGTTAATCTCAAATATCAGAAAAATGACACATGACTGTGTGTGTTTGTTTGTGTGTGTGGTTATAAATGACTCCTTCATTCTAGATGTTTAAAGTCTACTGGACCTATGTACAAAGAGGTTACAGGTTTTTGAGTGGTACGTGAAAACTAAAATATTTACACAGACTTCATATAGTAGGCCTGCGTACTGGTGTGGCTTCTACATTTTTGAAATGTTTTTCTCTTCTCTTTAAATTTTTGGTACTGGGGATTGAACTCAGGACCTTGCAGTCGGCAGGCAGGCGCTGTACCACTGAGCTATACCCCCAGCCCTGGCTTCTACATTCTTGATCAAGTTTCAGAGTGGCATTGGAGTAGTTTCCAAAGATGCTTAACTATTATAATAGTGCCATTCATTTCCTCACCAGGCTCGTATTCTGTGCTCTGACTGTACTACTAGGTGTGGCCCAGACCTTGCCAACTTCCTTCCCTTCTCCTGAAGAGCTTCCCCTAAACTGGGCTGCAGGTGAAGGACGGGCTTCGGTGGTGGCTGCTGCTGTGCTTTGACCATCCCGGTGGCTCACAGCAGCTCCTGCTACTTCCATCTCCTGGTCCTGACCTGGGTAGACTTGCAGTCTGTTCACTTTAGACTACGCACTTTGTGTCTTCCACTGCCTTCACCAGTTGGAAGCTCTTCTAGAGGAGATACAGTACTAGAGCCAAGAGAAGCCTGTGCTTCCTGTGTTATTGGTGAAGGTAGTTGTGGGTGCAGCCCTCTCCTCTCAGAACAGAAGCAGTGCTTGTAGTTCACGGTAGGCGAGCCTCTCTTGTCCTGACATTTACCTTGGGCTACATGACTCCCTACAATACATTTTGGTGCCTTTTGTGCTTCAGGCTGGCAGTCCTGAATTTAATAACCTCAGATGAAATACGACTTTATAAAGCAGTGGAGCATGAGAAAAGCAATTTTGTGGAGCCTTGGCAGTATGTGTGTCTAGCCAACAAAAGCAGACATCCCTCTGGTGATCTGACTGGTATGGGTCGGAGTGGAAAGCAGTGCTTTGCAGTTGCTGTCAGGAGGGAGTCTTGTGTAAGTGGCCTCCTCATTCTGTGCTGCTCTAGTAAGAAGTGTTCTTCAGAGTTCTGGAAAGCCAAAAGCAAGCGGGCTGAGTGAATGAGTCCTTGCATGTCTGTCCCCATGGGCAGAGCATCAGCTCTGGGTGAAACCTCCAGTCTTCTTAAGCTTTCTGCTATCTGCCAAGCCTCTGGCAACACAGCCACTGTGCCAGGAGCCACAGGCTCAGGGAAGCAAGGTGCGCACTGCCAGTCTCAGAGGGCTAAGAGCTCTGGACTGCAGGTAGGGGACTTGCCATGCTGTAGCTGGCCCTCTCTTGCTTTTTTTTTTTTTTTTTTTTTGTGGGGATGGTACTGCTGTTGGACCCAGGGCCTTTGTACTGGGCTACATTCCCAGCTCTATATCTTTTAATTTTGGTACATGGTCTCATTAAATCACTAAGCAGCCTCCCAGCCCCAACCTCTCAGAATCTCTTTTGACTTATTTTTCTTTAGAAGAAAACCATATTTCTACTTTACTTTTACTTTTCTTTCCATATTTTTTTATTTTATTATTATTATTATTATTATTATTATTATTATTTCTCCTTTTGAGACAGGGTCTCACTGTGTAGTTCTGGCTGGCCTTGAGCTCACTTTTGTAGCCCAGACTGTTCTTGAACTCACACCGATCCCCCTGCCTTAGCCTCCCGAGTGCTGGGATTACAGGCGTGCGCCACCACGCCCGGCCTTTCTCTCCATATTTAAATGGTCAATAGCTACTGAGCAGTACTTCAATTGAATAGGCCTGGAAAAATAGAGGACCTGGCTGTGAGCAGGAAGGGAGCCGCTCCAAGTCCCTGGTCCCCTTGCACAGTTTGGCTGGTCCCAGGTGGTGCTGCTGGCAGATCTTTTCACAGATGATCCTGTGAAGACTTTGGTGGTTGTCTAAAGTGAGCAGAAGCGAGGAATGGAAAGATTTTTTTATTGTTGTTCTGTCTGGTTAATTTTGGGTTTCATATTTGGGTATGGTTTGTACCATTTCAGATCTGTGCTCCAGATGAAAATATAACTTGAAATATTGTTTTTAAAAATTGAGTCTTCTATTAAATTATTTACCTAATGTGAGCCTACAGGGAGTTTTATTTAAGTACTTATGTCTGTGTGAAAAACTAATAATCAAGAAAGAGTTATTCTGCTATGTTAAGGTGGTCATTTTACTACAGCAAGCTTTTTTTTTTTTTTAACAACAACCATTTTTCACCAAAATTTGGTTTGACAAGGAAGACTGTTGTTTGTGTACACTGGAGTTATGTAAGGACCAGCAGAATTTCTTACTCTGCCTTTCTGTTGTTAAAAGTTAACATTTTGGGTGATTGTATTCCAAGTAAGTAAGCTTTATTTAAGGAACTCAGCGTCATTCTGATATTTTACAGTGCAAATATCTGATTTGTTTGAAGAATTAGTCATGTCGGGTCCTCAGAAAGCAACACCCAAGAGGTCAGAATACATGTATAAGTGCAAACGAGTGTGGCAACTCATACCTGACAGAAATTCTGATGAGTCTTTGAGGGTTAGGAGAGAAAAACCCCAATTACAACTTCTAATGTTTACTCAAACCCGACTCCTAACAGGAGTCTCTTGCCCTCCTTACCTTACTACTATTGAAAAAAACTTCCCTGGTTCCGCTAGGTACCTTTTTCTATTTACCTAACCCTGTTACATAATCTTCCCTCTGGAAAAAATACATACAGCCTGTCTTGCCACAAGACATGTTTGTGTAGTTCGAATTTCAGAGAATAATCTTAGCGAGCTTGAGAGCATGCTGTATGGCCTTTGCTTCGGGAGAAGCCCACTAAAGGGAGGGGAGGAGCAGCTTTTAGCTGGGCAGCTGCACTGGGCTTGGAGTGGGGGTGCCAGGCTGCCTGCCAGCTCTTCAGGCTCTGGCTGGTGCATGTCCAGGTCTCCTGTGCCGCCATGGCTCAGAGCTGCGTGCCCATCCGTATCTACCTGCGCATCTGTAGCCCCGCTCTGCTGTGCTTCCATTCCGTGCCCAGCACCATGGCAACTTCCAGACTCCTTAGGGCCCAAGCTGTGTGGTCCAGCAGGTTCACGTGCTGGTCATAAAGCTGCTTGGTTACAATGGTCTACCAAATTCCCAAGCCCCTTTCTTGTCTTTTTTTTTTTTTTAGCACATACTTTTTATAGAGTTCAGGATTCGTAAGGAATGAGTTGTCTAGCCAGGCCCTGCACTACGATGCTTCATTCAGTGAGGGGCCACGTACAGCATGGTGGTCCTGTGGGACTGTGTGTCCCAGTGACGCTGTATCTGTTCAGGCACAATTCCATTGCATTTTTGAAGGGATGCAGATTTTGTTGTTGTTTTGTTTTGTGGGACTGGGGTTTGAACTCACAACCTTGCACTTACCAGGCAGGCACTTGTGCCACAGAGCTATCTCCCCATCCCGGGATGCAGATTTTATTATTGCTTCTTTTCATTTCCTCACGTACTCAAGTTGGTCTCAATTACTGAGCCTCACCAGAAAAGAAAGATCATTCAAATAAAGGTAATTCAGTAAAGCCAGAGTGGACTCCTTCAAGGACTGCCATGGCCTTATGGCACAGGGGCAGGGAGAGCACTTAAAGTAGCTGCTGAGCTCCAAAGGAAATACTGCTGCTCTCTGGCAGCCACTAATGACGTTATACGAAAGCAGAAGACACTGAGGATATTTTTGTCCTTCATGTTTTCCAAGACCCTGTGTATGTGTGACGGTTTAAAATTTAATTTTAGTTAGTACCTGCTTGGGGTACATAGTAATACATCCCTACATCCCTTGTGAGGCATTGGTCTGTGTGTGTAACAGTGCAGTTCTGTCTGTGTGTGAAGTGATGGAGCATCATAAGCTGCCTGGGTGGGGCTAAAAAAGAGAAAAGTATGTTTACTCTGTGAAAACAGAAATTACTTTTCTAATAAAGCTGAAGTTATAGATGTAAGAGAAGAGAATAAGTATTTATCCCAAAATATATCAGGCCCTCTCTGGCTTGTGTGCCTGCCAGGTAATGACCCTTGGCCTGCCTCCCCATTTTTTTCGGCTCCTCCTCCTCAACTTCCAGTCCTGAGCCCATCTGGCTCATGCACCCGCCAATTAAAGACCCTTGGCCCACCTCCCCCCTTTTTTTTGGCTCCTCCTCCTTGACTTCCAGTTTTAAACCCGTCTGACCCCCGCCTGGTGGGTAAGGAACCTTGGCCTTCCCCCCCACCACCACTTTTTTTTTAACCCCTACTTCCCAAGCTCTAGTACCAAACCCATCACGCATCTCCTCTGGCAACCCATCTGGCCCGTGAGCCTAGCAAGACTCCTTAATCTCAGAGCTCTATCTCCACCCAAAGTCCAGACCCACAGGGCCTCACAGCAGCCAGCAGCCTGAGCTCTGACACGTAGCCAGGCACTTCTGGAGGGGAACCAATTTGGGGGATCCAGACCAAACGCCCATAGACGCTAACAGCATAACTTCACCAAAATTCAGAGATCACTTCCGTACAAAATGATAACAAGAAGTAAGATGCAATCTCAGGGCCCCAGCCCACGCAAATCAAATACTGGAGACACTACCATGGAAGAAAATGGGAATCATGCAGACGAAACATCTGAATCAGTAGCATCTGAGGTAGACAGACAAGTGCAGAAACTTATAGAGCAACTGAGATCAGAGATAACATCTGAAGTGAAAAAAGAAATACATGAAGTGGAAAAACACCGGAGAAATGTATAGAGGAAAACAGAGTAGAAATAATATCTGAAGTTAAGAAAGACATGTCTAAATCAATAGTATCCCAAGTAGGGGAACAACTACAGAAAGGTAGAAAGGAGAACAGAAAGGAAATCATCTCTGAGCTAGAGAGAGAAACGATAACTATAATGAGAGACTTCAATACTACTAAACAAGACATCGATAAAAAATTAGAGAACAAAAAAATGATGGATT
>PVJA010005348.1:0-70670 GCA_004027025.1 Myocastor coypus | reverse complement strand
AATGGTCATGACTTTCTTCAGTTTTTCTTTGTCCTAGAAGTATTTTTCCTCTCCATTAATTTTGAAAAAAGAGTTTTGCAAAGTATATCAATTTAAATTTGAAGTTATTTTCTTTAAGGACTTGAAATATTTCACTCCATGCTCTACATAGTTTTACAGGAAATACAAATTACTTATATTTTTGATATATGTTTCTCACAGCTCTTTTTTTTTTTTTTTTGTCTTTTTGAGACAGGGTCTCACTATGCATTTCAGGCTGGCCTTGAGCTCACTTTTGTAGCCCAGGCTGGTCTTGAATTCACACCGATCCTCCTGCCTCAGCCTCCCGATTGCTGAGATCACAGGTGCGTGCCACGACGCCTGGCTCTTTTTAAAAACACTTGCATTTTTATTTTTTCTTGTCTCAGAACTTTTGTTTGTTTGTTTATTTATTTTATGGCCGGCTCAGCATGCCCTGAGGGCAGGGCTGGCGTATCAAGTGGTTCCAGGGATGGAACCGCGGTCCCTGCAGCCACATAAGCTTTAGACCGCGGAGTCATCCCGCCAGGCACAACTGGTTTTGAATTAAAGAATCAAGTCTAGTCAGTGAAGAGCAGTGCTTCGACAGATAGTGCTACAGCAATTGGACATGCATAGACAATTTTAAAAAATGGATAAAAGAAAGACTTTGAGCTAATATATACTACACAGAAATTACACCTCAAAATGTATCAGACAGGCTTCAATATAAAATGCAAGATTATTTATTTTTAGATGTCAATGTGGAAGAAAGTATCTGTAAAGTAAAATTTGATGACTGCTTTATTTTTCAATCATTTTGGGTAATTATAATTTAGCTTTATTGTAACTTTTATTGGTTATATTTGGTTTCTATAATGATCATATTCATCATAGGGAATACCTGTACATAATCTATCTCAAGTTTTCTCTTTTCCCTCCATTCCCATCCTGTTCTTCAGCTGTTTTTCCCCTCTCCACTTAAAAAAGCTTGTTTTTATTTTTTATCCTGTTCATAAATTCCCTCCCTGTCCCCCTTTTCTCCTTCTTATTTATGTATGTTCTTACTTCTTAGTACCTACACTCCATGTTGACCCTTATTTACATTTTGTGCTTCTCATGGAAGTGCAACAATGTGATATTTAAACTTGTGCATCCTATTTATTTCACTTAAAAGTGTGATCTTGTGTGCAGCAATTTGCTTAAAAATGTCTCAAGCTTGTCCTTCTTTCTAGCAGAGTACTACTCTATTGACTATAAATATCATATTTTCTTTATCCATTGATCAGTTGATGGACCAGTTGGTTGTTTCCAGGATTTAGGTATTATAAATGGTACTGCTATAAACATAGGAATGCATACATCATTATAGTAAGATGCTTTTTAATTTTTTGGAAGATGCTCAGAAGTACAGAAGCATTCCATTTCCCCTTTAGCCCTACTGTCATTTTACTTGCTTGATTTCTTGATCATAGCCATTTATTTTAAACTTAGAAGGAAACTTAGTATTGTTTTAATTTCCATCTTTTGAAAGACAAATGATGATAAACATATATATATACATATATATATATATACTCTTTGTATTTTACCTGAGAAGCGTCTGTTCATTTCAGGTACCCATTTTTGGACTGGGTTTTTAAATTTGGGAGAGGGAGGAATCTGATTTTTTTTTTTTTTTTAGTTCTTTGCATATTCTAGATATTCCTTCCTTTGAGAAGAAGTTGGTAAAAAAAAAAAAAAAATCCCATTGTGTGGGTTGTCTCTACACTCTGTTGGAATTTTTTTTTCTTTTTTTTTGCTGTGCAAAAAACTTTTGATAAGATGAGATCTCAATACTTGATTCTTTGTAAAATTTCCTATGCAGTCAAATTTTGATCATAGAGCCTATGCAACACATATGTCTTCACAAGTTGTACCTATTCTATCTTCCTGGAGGCTAAGTGTTTCTGTTTTAATATTTAGATTTTTGGTTCACTTTGATTTGAGTTTAGGCCATGGTGAGAAGTACGGGTCTGAGTTCAGTGCTTGGAACATGAAGAGTCAGTTTTCCTAACACTGTTTATGAAAGATGCTTGTTTTTAGGGAAGGAATTTGATTCCTTTGTCAAAATGAAGTTATCTGGGTGTGTTGATGATGGTTTTTAAACTTGACACTAAAAGCATAATGCATGAAAAAAAAAACTTAAAAAATAAAACTGGACAAAAATTTCAAAAAACCTACTTTGAAAAAGGACCGAAAACATAGTACTTATTTATATGGCTCTACTGGGTGAAAATATTTGCAAATAACATGTCTAACAGGAAACCTGCATGTGGGGTTGAATGAAGTTTCAAAACCCAACAATTAAAAGTTCCCATTATAAAATGAACAACAGCTTGTTACTCAGTGTGGGGGAACACCACTATTTTCCAGCACGTAGGAGGCTGAGACAGGAAAATTTTGAGCTGAAGGACAGATGAATTCAAGGACAGCATATGTTACTGTGTGGACACTTATCCGGAGAAAACAAGCAAAATATAGACAACAAACTTGAGCAGCTGTTTCACTAAATAGTGTGGCAAAGAAGTATGATCGGCTGGTTAATATTCCCAGCCAGTGAAGATGTTCAAACTAAAATAAAAATGAGTTTTCAAGTACAGTGGTAATTATACCTAGTGTTCATAAATTATTAGAATAATAAAAAGAATTAAATTATAACATCAAAGAGAAACTGGATGAATTATATCTTTCTTGCAGGAGTGTAAAATGGTGCAGCTATACAAGACAACAGCTCAACATTGTTCCATAAAGCTTAATACAAACTTTTTCACAAATGCAGGGAGATAAAAGCCTATATTCATACAAAAGCTTGTACAACATATTTATTATAACTGTATTTGTCATAACCCCAAGCTAGAAACTCAAATTCCTTTAATGTAGATCAACCATAAAGGAAAACTTTGTAAATGCAAGACATGAACAGGGCCCGGCAGGATGGCTCAGTGGTCTAAAGCACCTGCTTAGGAAAGCTTAGGCGGCTGCAGGGACCGCGGTTCGATCCCCGGCACCACATGCTGCGCCAGCCCTGCCCTCAGGGCAGGCTGAGCCAGCCATAAAAATAAATAAATAAACAAAAGTTCTGAAACAAGAAAAGAAATAATTAAAAAAAAAAAAAAAAAAAAAAGACATGAACAATCTAAGTTGGGGTTTGTTCTAGAATTGACCAAATGGAAATCAAGATCATAGGGAGCTTAAGGAAGATAGCACTTACAAATTATGTCGACACAGTATTTAGAAAAAAATAAATATTTGTGTAGTATTCAGGCACAGGAGAGATATAAAGATGACTTTGGAGATAAAATTAAGAAAAAATTAAAATTGTCCATCCAAAGTTTCAAATAGCATTATACATTATTTAAAATGTAAAGGCCCTGGTTATGTCTATAATCCCAGTGCTCAAGAGGCTGAGGCAGCACATCAGGATGAGTTCAATGCTAGCACAAACCACACAGCAAGACCCTGCCTCCAAAAACCAAAAATCAAATCAAATAAAGTGCCAAAGATAAACTAGAAAATACCTATTTCTAACTCCTATAACCAAAAGTAAATAATTTAGGGTATGAAAATATCTTAGAAAGCAATAACAGTGAAGCATAACAGTGAAGAATGGAGAGCAGAAAGATAACTATGGGGAAGAATGACTTAAGTGACTGATTTACTCAGAGCAAAACCAGCTGTCAAAGGCTGGCTCAGTTTTGAAAATTGCTAAGGATGACTCCACATGCAGGTTGCTTAGATTTTCTTCTCAAGGACAAGAGAACAAGAATCAGACAGGGTAGGCAAGGCAGACAGAGCAGAACAGATTGAGAAAGCAAGTCCTGAGCCCTCTCTGTTGCTTTGCAGCCACGGACTACAGGTCAGTGAGGAAGAAGAATCCACTCACAGAGGCTTAGGTGACACATTTCACACCATTTGCTGAAGAAGCTTCCTTAGACCACAGCGGCTCATCTCGCCCCACATAAGACTGCCCAATTTACTGTTGTTTTTCTCAACCAGGAGATGTGCAATGTGACTGCCCAAGAGGCATCACTAAACAGACAGCAAATTCCTTTTAACTTAGAAAGAACAGGCCCAAGGAGACAGAGCAGGCTAGGAAAGAAGTATTGTGGTCTTCGACAGTAGTAATGGTCAAAAAGTCCACTACCACCAGTCTTTGTTCCCAGAAAAGCACTGTTGCGGTGCACTCTTCCCCCATGATTTATATAAGACTCACGGATGACCCACATTCAGTCAAAGGCAAAGTGAGATGCAGCCGCTCCAGAGCTTGAGCTGTGTCTCGCGAATGACGAGCTGAAGAGTTGCTGACGAGTCCGGAGAAAATGTTCACTGACTTAAATACCAATCTTTAGCTAGATTCCTTCCTTCTCCGGCTCCCTCACTCTGACTCATTCATAAACACTGCCATGCAGGGCAACGGTTCTTTAAGATCTCTTCCAAGTAGCAGCTGATCTTGAGGAAAAACGTTTCTCAATTAATTGTTGCTTTATGACACCTGTTCAGCTCATGCCTTAAAAGTTGTTTCTTAATAACCTTGTTTGCTCCTGCCTGTGATAGAAAATCCCTTCCCTGGCAGACCTTTAAGATGTTTGCATTCTATTCTCTCCACTTCAGTAATTCTCCTCTCCCTAATGCAATCGTCTTTTTCAATACAGCTTTGCCTTTCTAAATTCAGATTTGTTTTTGTTTCATAGAATGAAATTTAGCAATGGCTGCAGAAACTTAGTTTGTAACTTTTACTAAATGATGCTTTTCTTTGATTGCTTTTACAAAAATACTCATCTAAGTATGCCAAAAAATATGTGTCAAGAACATTTACTCTAGTCTCAGCCGAAATAGTAAAAACAAATGCAAAACAAAACATTCAGAAGTTAGAAACTAAATTAGTTTGTACTTAGCAACAAGGCACTCTTAAATAAGTTGCATCATTTGTATTAGAATAAAATATTTATAAAAAGACATTATATATGACTATGTTGACATGGGAAAATGTGTATGAGGCAGTGAAGGACAATATAGATTTTTCCAAGCTATGTGTGTGCATATATACACACAGACATACAGCTAGATCTATATACATGCCTATAAAATCTTGCTTCACTGTCAATAGTTACACACATACAAACATGTTTTCATATAAGGACTTAACAGACATCGCATATGTGTATGTATGGAGGGAGAGAAGAGCGAAGGAGAGAGAGAGAGAGAGAGAGAGAGAGAGAGAGAGAGAGAGAGAAACACAAAGAAAAAGAAAATGGAAGGTTTTTTTTTTAAATTTCCTAGGGAATGTAAGAGATTTTTTTCCTGGAACTATATAATCCAATTCTAATTAGAATTCAAAGTAGTACTGGAGGAAGAGAGTCAGAATTCTCTGTATGTACTTCACATGCTACAAGTTGGATGTTTTATAGCACACAGACACATATATAGGCATTGTATATGCATGTGTGCATACTTTTTAATTTTTTAAAATTATCACATAGTCAAACTGCATTTTCACTATGTAGTTTTATGAATTTAACAACCAAGTCAAGTTTATGTAAGCAAAATGATTATCACGTTACAGAATTTGCATCCCCCCAAAACTGCCCTGATGATATCTTTTCACAGTCTCACCTATTTCCACCCATACCCCCATCAGCTCTGCTACTGTTGTCCTTTCTTTCTGTTTTTTAATTTTAGGGAGGTCTACAGTGTGGTCAGGGTCTTGCTAGTAGATACAACTTGCAGTGATCCACTTGTTTACAGCCTCCCAGGAGCTGGAATTACAGGTGCCTGCCACTATATCCAGTCTTATTTGCCATCTCAGTGTGTTCCAGGGATTGGGCCAGGGCCAGTACTACAGGCCCGGTGATCAAACCCTGGCCTCTGTGCCTGCTTGACACACTTTGATCTGATGATTTGGCTAGCCCCTGTTGTTCTGATATTCTTTTGTTGATTATTATTATTATTATTTTTTTAGAGAACAATATTATTGTGATACAGTTAACATGTTGCCTATATAGACAGTTTTCTTCTCTTTCTTGCTAAGCTGTTTCCAATTATTTGGCCTGACACATACTTTATTTATCTATAAAGAACATTTGAGTTTTTCTTCTTTTGGTGACCTGTGAGTTTCTTCTAGAAACATTTGTATGCAAGTTTTATTTTTCTAGCTGAGAGAGAATAGCATCAATATATAAGCAGTAACATTAATTTTATAAGAATTGTCTGAATTTTTCAGAATGGCTTTATACTGTATTTATTTATAATAAAAATTATATGGAGTATATGGTCATTAATATTTTCTTGAGGCCCTTAGTTATTCAGCATATCTATATCCAAGGGGCTCCAAAGTCTTCAGGATCTTTGATTCACTTTATCCTGGCTCTAGAAGGGTTGCCAAAAGCAGAAAGAGATTAAAATGTATACATCCTATTACTTTAAACATTAACATTCTGTGGTTTGTTTCTGAAAGATATGCTAAGATTTCTGCAATTGGACAAGTGGATATGACTGACTTAGAAATTTCAGTTCTCATATTATAATAGTAGTAACTTCTGAACAGTGACTTAGGAGAAAAATCTGTGACTGGTAAGGCATTTAGGTGGACTAATATTCAAATTCATTGCAACTTGAGAAAGGATTATAACAAAACCTGGGGTGGAGATGGAAGGTGGTTTCAGGCCAACTTTAACAAGATTTCTAGCAAGATCTTACTTGAAAGTCAGATAGGAAGTCAGAAAGCAATCCTGAACTCCTTCTTCCCAAGCCTATCCTTCCAGGCTTTACTCTTTATTCTTCTTCTGAAAATAGCCTTCTTCTTTGTATTTCATTTAGTGATTTAAGGTCCAGATGCTCCTTTTTTATCTCAATATTTTTTTTTTTAATTTTTTTACGTTTTAGGTAAGGGTCTACAAGGTGTTCAAGGATCTCACTACTAGATCAGACTCGTAGTGATCTGCCCATTTACAATCTCCCAAGAGCTGGGATTACATGCAAACGCCACCACACCCAGTCTCCATTGCCATCTCAGCACACTCCAGGGGCAGGGCCAGCACTGTAGGCCTGGCAATTGAAGCCCTGGCCTCTGCACCTATTTGCAGGTGCTTTAATTTGCAGCTATTTCATGGGCCTTTAGCCTCATTATCATCAGAATTCATTGACTCATTTATTCATATGTCTTTAGACATGCACCATAGAACACACAGACAAAATTCACCCCTCACAAGGACCTTAAATCCAATAGCTCAAGAGAGGGAAGGCCTGTGTTTTTAATTATGGATGCTGAGCAGAAGATAAGATAGGTGAATATGATAGAAACTGATGTTACTTATGGGAGAGAAATGATCAGTTGTCCATTGGACGGAGAGGAAATGTTGCTCTAAGAAGATTGAGTGCTCCAAACTTTGAATTATTTAGCAGCTCTACGAAAACCAAAACAGCCACGGTTGAAAGATCAGGTTGTGTAGAGGCCATAATACAGATATGAGCCTGCTGAAAAGAGAAAGCCCAATGCTAACAGCATAGATAGGTGAGGGTCAAGAGGATGGAAGGGTGTGATTCATTGCGCTTTGTAAGATAGGGCATAAAAATCTTCAGTGCCTCCTAATATGCTGTGGATGTTACACGACTTTGTAGGTAGTGGATGACCTGATTGGATTTATGTCATCCAAAGATCACTGGGTGCAATATGATGGAAAGAAACCAACCCAAATAAAGAGGTCCTAGCTGTCTGGGGACAGTTGATGATGTGAAACAGGTGGAAGTTAACACACAGAAAGATATGGGGGTGCACTATAGAAAAGGAGCTAGAAATCTGAGGACTATTTGCTCTTTTATTTCTATGTAGGAAAACTGTAAGATGCTCAACTTATTTTCATGTGTAGCTGGTGAAAATGGAGAAAACAGAGGCTTGGATGGAATACTGTTCTTAATGAAAGATGGGACAAACATTTGTGCTGATCTTTCAGTATGAGTAATAAAGTGTTTGAACTTCACCATAAATTTCTAGAAGCATCAAAGTTTCTCCTCTGTTCATGGATAAGCATCAATGCTTTCACTCTCCTGTATGTTCTTTTTAGCACAAGTTCTGTTTGATAGGTCAGTCTTTTTTTTTTTTTTTTCTTAGTGCAAGCCTGTGTTCTCTGCCTCATATTTGTAATTATAGTACAGGGTTAAGAAGAGTGCACTGAGAAGACAATTGAGACTGGATGGTGGCACACACCTGTAATCCCAGCATTTGGGATGCTGAAAACAGGAGAATAACTACAAGTCTGAGCTGTATTGTGAGACCCTGAAGACCCTGTACTAAATATATTATTTTTTAAAAAAAGGAATCATTTTGAGTAAATGAGTGAATAGCTTCTGGCCAGAAAATGGCCAAGGACTGCTGGCTCCATAAGAGACATATTATGATGATAAGCAGAGAGCCTGGAGTCTGAGGTTCATGGCTGCAGCAGATCATGTTATTGATTTGGTCAGCAATGCTGTCCAAGGACCTCATTTTAGAGGCTTAACCCCCAAGATGTTACTGCTGATAGATGGTATATGTGTCTAAAATTTAGGGTTTATGTCACTGAATTTATGCCTCAGAAGGAGATTTCATTACCCTCTCTCATTCCCTGGCTGGTGAAGTCAGCAGGTGCTGTAGGGTACACAAACCCTTGTCATGATTTAGTACCTCGTCACAGGTCAAAAGCAATGGAGATGGAAAATCATGAGCCAAAACTCTAAAAGTGGGAACCAAAATGAAGTGCTTGTTTCCATATGTTAATTATCCTGGATATTCTGATATGATGACTCTAAAATAGGCCTTATGGCCAACACAATATATTGATAAGTCATTTGTGAAATCTTTTCCCTCTTATCTGGATATGAGATGTTCTATTGTATGCCACCACACATCTGGTTAGAGTTGTTCAAATGTAAGGATTTTCAATAGCCCTGCGAGCTCTTTTAATCATTTTCTCAATTTCTATATCTTGAGATTTTTAAAAAAAATGTATATCCTGAACATCTAAGGAGGGCATATCAAATTAAAGATGGCGAAAGAAGTTTTTTAACACAATAATTATAACATTAATACTTTTAAGCTATACTTTATGTATAAAAAGGAATAGATATTATTCACTTATATCAGCTACTGTCAGCAGAAAATATGATGTATAAAGAAACATGTAGTGTGCCTGATATATAGCTTATAGTCAATGAATGCTGCTTACTGTTTTTTTGCAATTATATTTTGAAAAATGTGAAAGGAAAAATCCAATCCAGGCAAAGACAGTTGATAGGACTAGGGAGGATATTCAGAATTTAGCATAGGCTAGGAATAAAGGGCTAAGAACAATATTATTGACAGAACCAAGAAGAATATAAGGCTGATGTAGAAGATACTAAGAATTTTGAATGGAAGACCTTTGTAAACATAAGTTCTGCCTTTTATACAAGATCTGAGTCTGCTTGGCACAGAGAATGACTGTCATGCCTGCCCAGGGCTCCTTGTGGAAAATATAGTGCTAATAGTCAAAGGCCTTCACCTTTGAAGAATAATTTAATTTTAATTTTCATCTTAAATCTCCCATATTTTTCTTTCCTGACAAAAAATGAAGCTTGAAAGCCCTGGATATTAAAGGTTTCCAGGAACTGGACATGATCTCCAGGGACAGCAGGATCTCAACTCAGAGACACTAAAAACAGAATAAGTAAGGTTGAGTAGTGACAAAGAAGTACCAGAGTTAACTATGTTGGTGCTCTCTTGAACGTTTAATTTTGGCGTCTAGTTGACAGTCTTTCTCATAGGAAAGTAGCGGGGAATAAATTTCCTGTGGGACTCACTTGTTCCACCCCCTCACCCCCCAAAAAAATTCTCAAGGAAGGCAGGGTCATAGTTTAAGGTTTTTGAGAATCATCCAGAATTCCCTGATATGAGGTAGAGTTTATCACCTTCCCTCAGCACTTTGAAAGAAAAAAGATATTTACGTAGTAGCTTGTTCTCATAACTCTTTCTGTCACTCACAGTTCGTGCAGGTGAGAGTACTCTGCTTTGATTTTCAGCCTAAATTTTGGAGTTGAGTTATTCTTCTCTTACCCACTAATAAAATCGTCTGAACAGAATTTTTCAAGACTGTAATCATAACTGCGGTGTCATCTTTTTCAAATTAATTTCAGTATCGATGAAGTAATTGCATTTCCCTTCTTCTTCACTTCCTTTTTCAGCTTAACAGAAAGGCCAGGTGTTACTAAATTGTGTTCCTGCTTGTAGCAAAGGCTCTGGTCTCCAGGGCTTTAGGCTCCTACGTAGTCTCTCCATAGTCACACACCCAGGGAGTCCAACTTACTTGGGGTTCATAAATCTGAAAGCACTAATTTTATTTAGCATTTCCTCAGCAATAACTTTGCATGTGCTAAGAGCACCTCAGGTCCCTTGGGATGACTACACATTAAAACAGAGGTACACGAACCATCATGGTTGCAAAAATGAGGGAGGATTTTGAACCCCTGAGTAAGTAGTACATTTCTTTAGGGAGAAATAATCAGATGTGAAATTCAAGATTATAATTCCTGATCAGGGAATAAGGATAATTCTTTTTCAGAAACTCTCCAGTTCTCTCAAACTTTTACAACAAAGTATTTTCTTAGCAGAGGCTGTAGCCAAAATAATTAGATAAATGTGAATTCACTTGACATTTTATTTACATCTGGCCCCAAGTGAGTGCCAGCGGTTGTCGCTTTGCTAGTTCTGTCAGGCACCACTGTGTAGATTAGAATTATCGTGGAGAAAGACGTGATAAGCTTTTGAAGAGTCAGAAAATATGCTTAGTGGAATCTAATTTGTATCTCGCATAGAAAAGAAATCCTGTTGTATGGAAGACAAATAGTGAATTGTAGGGAATAGGCAGAAGGGCTTAAGGGACACTGGAACCAGAAAATATCAGTTTCAGTCCTCTGTCTCCTCTGCAGAAGCCCTGTGACGCTGGGCACAGTAGGAGGCTCCAGCTTTGACATCCTCATTGTGAGATATTAAACATATATAGCGTATAATGTTATAATTAATATACTCGCTACGTTTGATATAGCCTATGTATTATATGTCATACCTAGCTCACTGAGTAGTTTGTGGGTCAAGTTGTGCAGAATTAGGTATAAATGATGTAACACTGTAAAAATACTGTAATTGAAGAAAGGCAAAGAGAGTATTTGTTGTGTTTGTAGAACCTACCAAGCACTTTTCCTGAGAGCCTCATGCACTATCCATGTCTGTCCCACACGTGGCAAATATCGGATCCTCTGCTTGTTCTTCAAAGTGAGAAAACTGCCATAGCATGGCAACCGCGGACATCTGGTCACAGCTTCCCAGCGGCGCGCAGACTGCAGCTGCGCATTTGGCGTCAGCTTCTCCTCCTCCCTCACGTTATCCTAAGGCAAACATCGTCCTCCTGGAGACACATCCTTGGGTTTCGTGTCTCTCTCACTGGCCTATCTATTTCAAAGAGAGTTGAATAAAGCTTACGCATTTGGAAGTTTAGATTTAACTCGTTTTCAGTACTTGTTTTCTTTTTCTTGTGAGGCCACGATGGCTGGAGAAAACAGGAGTAGTTTTCTACCGCAGCAAGGAAGCAGCACTGACTGTCCAAAGAAGCTAAGCGGAGACTTTGTGCAATTCAAAAAGTGACTGAAAGGGTCTGCGCAGTTACTATTAATTCCAAACAAACAGATGTTCTTTTGTAAGCCTTTGGACACCATTTCGACTGTGTAAGAAATATCTGCGCACACTAAATTTTTAAGGGCTTCGTTTTGGAATTATTTACTTTTAATGCTATGTGCATAGCGTTCACACACATACTGCACATATGTGTGTGTGTAGATGCCAATGAGGTCAAACAGGAGCACAGTACTGTCCCCCAGTGACCCCTCCACATGCACAACCAGTGGACAGTACAACAACTTGAAATTTTGAGGCTGTCAAGATACAGAGGTCATCCTGCGTGTGGCATCTAGTGGGGTCAGGCCAACAGCCTTTAAATCACTTGTTATGCACTGCATTACACTCACAAAGCAGTTGTCTGGCCCACACTGCTAATGCAAAGTAATACTTTTCATCATAATAATTTCATTGTTTGGAAAATATTCTCCTACATTGTCTTTTTGATCCTCACCAAATCACTATGAGGTAAAAATGTTGCTCTTGGGCTGGCGAGATGGTTCAGTGGACTAAGCGCCTGCTTAGGCAAGCTCAGAGACCTGAATTGGATCCCTGGCACCACCCCTGGGTGGGCTGAACTAGCCCCTGGAACCTGGCATGGTGGCGGAAGCCTGCAATCCCAGCAGTGGGGAAGCTGAAAGCAAGAGACTCACTGTGCGTCTGAGATCCTATACCAAATACGTTCTTTAAAGAAGTTTCTCTGTTGTTTACAGGCAAAGAAATTAAAATTTGAAAGTACAGGTGACTGCAGCAAGGCCGTCTGCCTGGGTAAGTGAAAGTGCAGGGACATGGAACCTGGACAGGAAACTTCAGCTTCTCCACATTACGCTTTCCATGAGGTTTTCTTGAAGTCTGCTGGGATGCAAAGATGAATTCCCCTTTTCTTCCTACTTAAACGAACATGGCATCCTCCAGCTACTACAAATCCAAAAGGACATATTCACTGACCAGCCATACAGTACTGCAGAAACAATCATCCTTATTATTCTACTTGATTGTTATTTTTATAAGAAATACTAACTCAGGGTTTTAAGCAGAATTTCTGTGTAAATCCTGCATGCAGTTATTTTATCAACGTGTTTGCGGTATATAAGGTTTACATTCTTTGAGTGAGGGTGGCGCATGAACAGAAGACATCTTAATTCTTCCCCCCTCTCCCATTCCCTCCACGCCTTCCCCTCTCCCCCCTCTCCTCTGTAATTGATCCTTTTCCCTTTGGAGAAAGAGCTACATCTCTGCTTCCTGTCGTCTATTTTTATTTTGCTCTTTAGGTATATATTTGGGCTCATCCTATAAGAGAAGCCATGTGATAGTGCAGCTCCTGTGTCTGTACTGTATCTGTTTTTATAATTTTGCTTCATGATAAATCTCAGCAAATGTCAAAGTGAGAAGCCTCAACTTCCAGCTAGCAACAGGAGGTAGCTCCTGTGTGGCCACTCTCCTCTTAGTTGAAATCAGCTTTTACATGAGAGAAAATTAAAAGGTTGATAAGGGGCATGGTGGAAACAGATCTTTCCACTTAAAGAGAGAGAGAGAGAGAGAGAGAGAGAGAGAGAGAGAGAGAGAGAGAGAGATACCGCCCTTTCAAAAAACCCACAACATATATGGCTTTCTGCCCAAATTTCCACCCCAAAGCTAATTTATTAAGGTGATATGTTAAAACTGCATGATAATAGCAGAGCTGTTTGGCTTTATATTTAGCACAAGAAACAATTAAAAAGAGAAAGGAAAAGAACACTCAGCCTGCGCACGATGAACAAATCACAAGATGCTCAACACATTTGTTTAACAGACAGTAGAAATAATCCACCTGCAAATGTCGAAACGTTCTCAAAACTTGGATTGAAGTTTTACCAAGCTAAAGCAATCAGTTAATTTGGTCAATTCAGTAGGGGGAAACACTTATTTGGCAATATGTCAAAATGTGTTCCGAGGGGGGAAAGAACACACACGCTCAAACTGGTGATTTGGCTGAAATGTGCACTTTTTAATTGGCGCTTCTGTTCTGAGATGGGGTTTTCTTTTTACTTTTAGCATTCTTTACTTTCTCTGATGTTTATAGCCTCATTTTATATGGCTATTCTCTATTACTAAGGGTTCACTTTCTCTAAACTAACACTATTTTACCAATATGCTCATGTATTTCACTACCTTATATAAGCGTGCATTGAATTTTTACATAGAAAACAAATTAACTGTGAACTTCCCTGTGTTTGGTATTTACTTAAATGCAAAAAGTGAAAAGATCTGAAATAAATCTAGAAAGTTCTGAGGCAAGTTTTGTTTAATTTTAACTTAGTTTTGTATATTCTCAACATTTGTAGAAAATACTAGAGGGAATGCAATTCTTGTAAATCTTCCTTTATCAAATACTTTATGAGTAGGGCCGGCCAAATAGCAGATTAAGCAGCCTGCAAGCAGGGGCTGGGGTGGCAGGTGCCTCCAGAGTGAGCTGAGATGGCAATTGAGACTGAGTGTGGTGGCATGTGCCTGAAATCACAGCTCTTGGGAGGCTGTAGATAGGCAGATCACTCACTACCAATGAGACCCTGAACACAATGTAGACCCTTCCTTAAAAAATTAAAAGAAAAACAACAAGTACTTTATGAGTGTACAAATGTGAACATAAATTTATAAAAACCTCAGTGGCATTACATAAATTTGTTAATGAAAGGTAAATGAAATTGTAGTGTCAGGTGAATGAAAACCTTCCTCTGTCCCTTAGATGATCTAATGATCCAAAATATTGAAATACTCTGACTTTAACTAAATTAATGGCATGTATCATAGCATATAGGGAAGTAATGCTGTTAAGTAAATATAAATAAGTCCTATTATCTTCACTATTACCTTTTGTTTAGTGAGGAGGATCACAACGAAAGTCTGGAGCATTCAAGGCAGACGCTCTGCCATTGAGCTACACCCCAACCCCTCTCAGGATTGCTTCAAAGCTGATAATGTGCCAGTTCACATAGAACATTTGAAGTAAAAACTAGTCATTTTCTGAATAATCTTTCTTCATTTGCCTTTTCTTCACATTCCAGTAAAAATTGTTAGAAAGTAAAAATCTTGACCTCCTTCAAGGATATACCCTGTATCTCTGAATTCATATGTTTTCTTAATACTTTATTTATGAGATACTTTTGCATTGAGGCTGTTGTCACGTCTATGAAAGCGCTGATAGCGTACTTTATTCTAATTTTATCTGATTTATTACATTTTTAAGTACAGAGAAGCCATGAGCATATTTTTGAAAGAATAAGAATGAAAAAGTATTTTCTAAACGAGTTGTCTCAAAAGTTGGACAGAATACTTTTTTATTTTTAATTTCGTTACTTTTAATAAGAAGTAACAATGAGACAATTTCAAAATACATTAGCAGGACAACCACAGTAATTAATGCAATGCATATTATTGTCTCCATAGTAGTTGTGCAGAGTATAAGATGCAGACATGGTAACTTTTCTAAAGACTATTGGTACAAATATATCTTCTCATTGAGCTCAGATAAAGTACTTGTATATATAGTGCAATAGTCCATAATAGTTGTGGGTTATCAGCAGAGTTGGCAATGTTGGAAGCTGTTGACTTAAGCCTTTTTCAGCTTAGCATATCAATATGGCTTTATTTCTTAAGCCTGGTGGTTAAACTTTTCTGCTGGATGGTTAAAAGGCCAAGTTAAAGCAAGACTTATATAAGAAAACATGTAATTTTTATATTTGACAAGATCACTCAAATACCCCCAGGACTTACCTTGAAACCATGTACAGTATTTTGTAGAACTTTTGTCAGTGTCAGGGTAAGTCACTGTCTGGGTAAGTCACGGCTATTGCTTGACCAGTTTTTTGTCTGCGAAAGCCTGAGAGAATGTTTTCTCTCTAGGTGACTCTCCTTAGGCACACTATACATCGCTGATCCCTTTCCTCTGTAGCCCCATAATCTCCTTAACCAGAAAATTTGGGAAACCACTGAGTTACAGGATGTCACAGTACAGGTTCTTTTACCTCCTGAGTCCTTACTGATCTTAAGAGCTAGGGTGAAAATACTGCTTATCCTTGTAGGTTATACTTTCAGGAATCATTTCTATAGTATGCTTTCATTCTTTCATGACGAAGATTTCAGCAGCATTATCATGATGCTGTCTTAATATCCAGTAAAAACACAAAACCAGTCAATTGTGATGTGTAACTTGTCTTTTTCATATTCTATTTTGCTCCTGCCTGGCATCTAGCAGCTGATGTGACATCATCAGGTTATCACTATTTCATGTAACTGAGGCCAGCATCATGTGTTGCTTTTGTGCCAGGGAGCAAGGAGCTCACACTTCCCAGACAATGGTCTCATCACATGCCAAGAGCTAAGTGCCATGATGAAAAGAAACAGCAATTGGCCAAGCAAATTTGCAGCCACTCAGAGTGGCACATCTCATTTTGAAAAAACATTTGAGATGACTTACAGACTAAGACAAATAGGTCTAGCCTGGAGGATGAGCACTGTCTAATTCATCCTGTGTACGTAAGTGCATGGTTTTGCCCCTACCAAGTCTCTCTATATGTGCCCTATACATGGTGAGACATTCTGCACTTGTTTATTCACATATATGTGAAAATGTATGGTCACTTTCTCATTGTTATGCTTGAATCCATATTGTGCTTGAATATTATGTTTGTTAGTGCTTTGGTTATTTTTTTCATAAACCTTTATAGGATTAAGTAATACATGAACTACATATTCTTCCACATTTTTAAGTAAAGTAAGGAAAGAGAAAGAGAGTTGGGGGGGAGGGAGAAAATAATACAGAGAGGGAGTGAAAGAAACACAGAGACAGAGACAGAGAGAGAGACAGGTAGAGACAGAGGCAGAGACAGAAGGATTGGGCAACATGTAAGATGTTATTGTTTGACTGGCAAATGTTGGTATTGTATGTATAGCGATATATATATAACAATAGTGTATATAACAAAATGGTAACACGAGAGGAATGTGAATATATTCACTATGTGGAAGGTTTACTTTGGCTCCCAGTTTGTAGAGGTTTCAGTCAATAGTCAGGTGGTTCCAGGGCAGGGTAGCATTGTAGCAGAGCATGGGAAAGGAGAAGCAGTTCTCTACCTTGGCGTCAGGAGACAAAGACAATGAGGGAGTAGAGAAGAACTTTCCAAGTCATGCCCCAGTGACCCACCTCTTCCAACCAGATCTTACCTCCTCAGAACAAAACAGCTATGTATTCACCTTTACTCTCATCAACTGATGATTCTTTCACAGTGTCTTAGCTACTTAGTCTCACTGCTGACAAAATACCCAACATCCAAAGTTAAAAGAAAAATGATTTAGTTTACAGTTTCTAGAACTTTCAGTCTGTAGATGGTTGGCTCCAGGGTAGGGTGGCCTAGCAGAGGGGCATTTCAGGGGAGGAACAGTGCTCAGCAGCAGACATCGGAAAGCTCACCAAGCACAAAGTGACTCATCAGCCCTTTTTCAGTCCCTTATATTTGTTCATGCTGCCAGCCCAGGTTATCATCTGTGAACATCAAATAAGATGCCCACCAGAGATTTCATCTTCCAATTACCTGGATCTTCAATTTTCCAAACTTTAGAATGAGGAGAAAATATTGCTTAATAGCTTCTCAGTTGATGGTATATTATTACATTGGCCTGACCAGATTAAAGCATAGCTACATTTTTGCATTAAGAGTTTTGAAGAAACAGTAACAAATAAGAGTTGAATAGTTTTTCTTATTAGTACATGAATATATTTGAGTTTAGAATGTAACATTAATGAGTAATAATTTAGATATCATAAAGAAGGCATTAAGCATTTCCTTGTAGTCAACCTTTTTTTTCCCAAAGATATGAACTTTTCTTGATGTTGTAGGATTTAGCTATTATTTAAGATATATGCACAAGCACCCCTATTTTCCTTCTTTCTTCGTATTTTTTTCTTTTCCCAAAGAGTTTTGATAATCCTTTACATTGATCTGAGATGGGAAGATAAGACAACTTTATTTTATATTATCTGGGCAATATGAATAGGGAACAAAGGAAAATGCTACTGTGTACATTGTATACTTAGACATAGGCTTAATCTGAAAGACTAATTTCAAAAATAAGAAATAAATCAAAGTGCAATAATTACATTGTTCACACACTGTACTCTGTAGAATGATTGTGAGGACAATATGCAATATGTCAACTTGCAAAAAAAAAAAAAAAGAAAGGGGAAAAGAAAAAAAAAGTAATGTTGATTTAAAAGGGTTGATGTTTAATTGTTGGATCAATCTTATATACCTATATGTTTTAATCTAAATTGATCTGAAGATGAAAATATGTAATATAACCATTGTTAAATTTAAACAATAAAAATATTAAATTAAAAAAAGAACACAAAAAAAATAATTACATTGTTCAGTTAAGGAAAGATTTAGAGTAACCAATAATAAATTAATATCCTTATCTGAATTCTAACCTATCTGGCTAGATGCTCCATCTTCTAACCAGTTTACTACAGAAAGATTCTTCTTGTCTTCTGTCTTTTGGAAAATATACCACCTTTGGAAAATTGTCTTTTGGGAAATGTATTATCCAAGCTGGGTAATATTATGTTTTAATTTAACATTCTTGCAAGTTTTGTTTAAACTGCTTACACTTAGATGCTTTGATGTTGAATGTTACATGATCCACAAAAACTCCCTGAGAAAGGAGTAGGGGCAGGCTATGCAGTGTTCTGGGTGAAAGGCCACACCTTAATTTGGCAAAACGACTTTAAATTAGGCCCCAGTTTCAGTTGGTTCCCCATTATTTTGTTCCATTAGTAAGATGTGAGAGGAAACTTTCAAACTCCATCTCTTGTAAAATCTTCCACCGCCATCAGATTGGCTGCTTGACTAAAAAATGAGAGAAGAAAAATGTGAAGAGGAGCAAGGACTCTCTTAACCTCACAGCCCTCTGATCAGAACCCTGCTCTAAGCAAAGGACTGCACAACCTACCTCAGAACCCAATGACTGACTCACTGTGGTCAGATGCTAATCCTCAAAGTTAGGGTCAGGAACAGTGAAAAGATTAAAGAGAGTGTCACTCGTAATGAATGCTAGCATCCTGTCTGGTCATATTTCAAGGATTCTAGCACTACAAATGTGAAATTACTTTACAAGTTGCTTTCCTAGCAGGAATTGTGAAGAAATATTTGACTGTAGTTTTTGCCCCATTGTTCTATCTGCTTCTATTTTATCACCCTAATAAAGAGCTTGCTTCTTTAAAGGTACTTTGGCCTCTCTGGTTTTCTTTATGGGAAGAAAGGTATAAACCATTAGTTTGTGTACATTTAAATTATTCTCAATGTACCTTTACTTTTCGCTGTACTAATCCAACAAAAATTACATTCAAAAAAAGAGACAATCTAGAAAATGCACCTGCTGTCAATAAATATGAGGTTACCTAAGACAGAAATAGAATCAAATAAATTTTTGGTATGGATATTATTTGAAGAACTGACTATTTTTATCTTGAGCTAGCTGAATAGTTAATTCATTTGCCTGGGAGAGTTAGGACACAATATGATTAATTAGCTTAGTGTATGTGTGTTAAATGCAAATACAGAGACAGCAGTGCCAAATTATGCATGCTTCACGTTCACTAGGGTTGAGTAGCAAATACAGTCTAGAAGCACACGGAGTTGTACTGAGTCCTTCTTTTATTCTCTAGGGACTAATTCTAGTATTAAGCACACTGCATTTTATTTTTACTATTGAAATAGGAGGAAAAGCTGAAAAAAAATTCCGGATTTTTAATTAAGTTCTCCAAAGACATATTGCATAGCGTACATTAAAGTAGTACTAGAACAACATTTACTTAAAATATATAGCATGTTCAAATGATATTAGAATGGTAGTACTCCAATAACCTATCTTTCCCTATATTAAAAAATAAAAATGTGCTAATAGCAATAATGCTGCATATATTTGGAGAAAAATTCGCTTCTTGTAACTAGGGTGAATCAAAAGGAAAACACTGGTGACAGTCTAGAAATAGTATTTCACACATTCTACATTTTAAATAACATAATTAAAGTAATTGAAAAGAACTGCCCAAGTTGGCAGCCCAGCAGAAACACGACGTATTGTTTTTCTAGGATCTAAGGTGCATTTTGGGTTGAGGGCTGACATATCAACAAAAAATATAGCCTATTAATTCTAACTCTAATGTGTTTTAAGCCTGGCTCTACTCCGGTGTGTTACACTGCAATTCTGGATTTATTACGACTACATAATTGTAATTATAGCCATTTTGTACTATTACCTTTGCTTTCAGTCTCCTCTTTTCTGTCTTCCTCTCTCTTAAAACCTCCCTCAGAGACATTAAAGCAAGAGAGCTAATAAAAAAATGACTGGATACTGTAACACAGATGCCCCCTGACAGGTCTGAAAGCCCGAGTCACACATAGTCCATGAGACTGTGCAGCTTTTCTGACATGCAGTAGCTATGACAATTTGTCCTGAGTTACCTTGAACTAGAAAATTTCAAGTGTGCGTTAGTTTGCTGATGCACTTTAGTATGTAAAATATAACTTACTGTTTTATGACCGTTGTATCTGTGGAACCTCAGTTAAAAGACAGAAATTTCTTTCCTCTATCTAGGAGTTATCTGCAAATAATTTATAAATATATACATCAGTCAAGAGGTGTAGAGTCAAATGCAAAAGCTTATGATAGCCTCTGCCAAATATTCTTAAAGCAGAGCAGAGGAATCTTCCTGTAATGTCATAATTATCAGCTGGAAGCCCTCCATACAAAATGTAAAAATAACCATGTGCCATCTGGTAATTGGTTTTCCCAGCAAATACATATGCAAAAGTGAATCAAGAGCGACAACAAAATTGAAAATCCAGTGCACAGGAATGCTGTGTGACCGCCGGAGTTTTAATAAGCCACTTGCTGTGAAATCAGTTTTATAGTCCCATAGCACAATGATGGAAAGCACTACAAGGTGTACACATAAGCATGAAGGTGCCATTATATTTAAGGCTATGAACAAAATGATTAACATTTGGGCACACAACATTTTGGCTTTCCATACTGAGGAGCAAGATTCTTAGGAAATTTTACCTGCAGTTCAATGATAGCTGATGAGAGTGACCTCAAATCATAAAATCATCACATTAGGCCACAACTGAAGTGTCTGTATTTCTTCAGGTTTATTTTACATGATTAAATGTATAACAATATGGCTTTTCTCTCATACAGAAGAGTAGATCTCCTTTTTTTTTAACTCAGCATAGACTTTCACTGTGCTATTAATGGTAAAATGTGTCTGACAGTATTAAACTATTCAGTTCTATAGTGAAATCTTTGGGTCAATGCTGAAACATGTTGTATAATTACTTTGACATAAAGGTTTGGCTCAGTCTTGCTGTAACCTTGCACTTAGCTGACTTTGCCCTTTAATTCAGCTTCTGTGAAACATTTTGCTTTCTACTATTGCAAGCAAAAGGAAACCCTAGCAAAGGAAAAACATAGAGGTAGTTCAAAATACATCACTGGCCTCACCAAAAATAAAGCCTTATAGTTTTCAATCTTCTAAGCACTAGACTCTAAAGTATCTTCCTTTGTAACATCTCAAAAATATTTTTGATTTGTTCAATTCAATTCTATTCTTTTAAAGCATAAGAGGATGAAAGATGATTTTCCAGTAGATACTTTGTCAAATGCAAAATTTCTCCTTCACTGTTCCATCATCCTGAGAGAGAATCATCCGTGTGTGTTGTCCTCACAAAAGTTCATTCAACTTCACAAGGCTAGGATTTTAAATCAAGATATTAGAGGAAATGAGCCTGGAAATGCCCACAGATAACTGTGAAGCATTTTTCGAGTACTTAGCAAATGCCATTGGTGATCCCAGACTAACATTCTGCTCTGAAATAGTGAAGAGTATTTTGAGTGATTTGTGAATAATTACAATTACTTTGATGTATTTTAAGCTCATGTAACCAAGAAATGATCAGATATGGGCATGTGTGTGTCTACACTGAGATCTGTGGTTCACACACAACTCTTCAATTAACTTAGATGATATGACCAGAAGACAGGGCTTCTGATCTGATATTCTGAGAAACTAAGGGAACAAGAGATGAAATAGTCTCTCTATTGTCACTGATATTACTGTTTGTATCCAGCTTGTAGTTCTACAAACACTCAAGAACAAAATCATGAAAGAACAGAAGAGATTAGGAGAGTTTTATTGGAAATAGGAAGACTAGCTCCGGGATTTCAGGAGGGGGTCCTGTGTGAGTGGCCATGTGGCCCCTCGATCCAGACATTATTTCACACAAGCAGAGCACAGAAATTGCTCAATTGTTTCTGTAGCTACCTATTATAAGTGACTCTATGAATTTAAAATGACCAACAGAAACTCAGGCTGTCTAACCCAGTTGTTTGGCTTGTAGGAATTAAAGGAAGGCAGGAATTTAGAGAAAAGCTAGAGTTGTGCACTTTAAGTTCCTCAGAACTCAGGAATTTAGCTTTAATTTCTTTAGTAAGGATAGAGCTGCATTCCATGTTGCCTGAGGAAGTCCGTTCATAGCCCAAGGTCCTAATTCACTGTCTATTCTTATTTCAATTTACATAAATATGGCTGTTCACATGTCTATCTCAGATATTTAGCAGCCTAGCTCACTAATAGCTAACTAAACGAACAGCTTACCTTACCTGTTTAAGCAGCTTAGTTTAGTTAGTTAGCTATTAATCTTTGTAGTTTCAGTCCAGGTTCATTTAACCATGTTGGTTTGGGGCTATGGCAAGGTAGAAAGAACATCATGGGAGACTTAGGACAGAAAAACACCTGCTTGTGTCATAGGTGTCAGGCAAGCAAAGAGGAAGTGACCTTATTATTATGTACCAATGCATCTCTACAATGACCAAAATTTTTTCTACAACGTTACTTCCTACAGGTGCCACCACCATTGAATCATGGCCCAAAGGACTGGCCAAGTAGATCAGCAGATTAAAGCACTTGCAAGCAGGAGAATCAGCCAGGGATTAAGTACCCAGCACTGCCATGCCAGCCATGCACCTGAGATATATTGAAATGGCATGAGTCTGGGCATGGTATGAGCACTTACAATCCCAGCTCTTGGGAGGCTGTAAGCAGGTGGATCACTGAGTCTAATTTAGTAGTGAGTTCCTGAACACCCTGTAGACCCTTCCCTAAAATATAGTCAATCAATCAATGAATCAATCAATCAATATGAAAAATAATAGCACAGGCTGGCAACTAATTCGTTGTCATATTGCCTCTGGGACGCATTTTTGGAGGAGGAATACTTAAATTGAAAACCATCATAGTAGTGAATTTCATAGATTGTTATGTAGACTGCTAAGAATAACGTTTAGGAGTTCAGTTGGACTCATGGCAAATTGTTGATGAAGGTATTTTCTAAGTGTTTTTCATCCTGAACACAGAATTAGCCAAGATAAGTGTAAAATATGACAAAAGATTGTATTTGTTAAGATAGGAAAAGAAATATGCACTGTAGAACAAATCAAGGCCAATTAAAAGGAGAAAATAACTATAATTTTTAGGATGAGGACAGTTCACTGTGAAAGGAAGAATATGGTAGCCAAGAGCTTCTTGGTGGCCATCTTTTGTATCTTCCCTTTTAGACTGACTTCAACTCTAGGCCATCCTATCAATACCTTGCTCCAGTTCTCATGAGAACTGCAGATGAATTTGCTAATTGGTCTCAGGAACAAGGATTTGTGACTTGCTTTGCTGTGTATTTTCTACATCTCCATAGTAGACATGTCAAGGCCTCTTGTGCAGCTGGTTTATGACAACCTAATGCATACTGAAGAGAATAAAAATTACTTTTTAAAATGTGAAGTGTTCGGAGGACCACACACTCAGGACCTCTCTCAGACAGGAGCTTTCTTTCTTCTAATAAATATATTCTGCTCATAAAAAATAAAATAAAATGTAAGGTGTTCATGAATTACCATACATGTGCTTGTATATACACAATGCTTTACAAGACTAAGTATGAATAAACACACAGGGAAGTTTTGTCTATGGGAATTCAAAGTCTGAATGTTTTTGTCTTTTTGAGACAGGGTCTTGCTATGCACTTCAGGCTGGCCTTGAGCTCACTTTTGGTCTCAAACTTGCACCAATGCCTCAGTTTCCCAAGTTCTGGGATTACAGGCATGAGCCACCACAACTGGCCCCATAGAGTTGATATGAGTTAATGGTATGAATGTTAATCCACTGTTCTTATTATACACAGTTAATTTAAGAAATAGTGGAAACTATCTATCATCTATCCATCTATCTATCTATCTATCTATCTATCTATCTATCTATCTATCTATCTATCTATCTATCATCTATCTTTTCCATGGTAGTTGTTGATACATTGAATGTCTTAATGAAATTGCGATCATTATTCTTACTATTCTATAACTGTTTCTATTTAATTATATTACAAGGTAGACAACTTTTCCTAGTTGGATATTCAACCCAAATTAGATGCTACTGGGGCCAGAAGGATAGCTCCATGGCACAAGTGCCTGCCTGGCAAGTGCAAGGCCCTGAGTTTGAACCCCCGTCCTGCAAAACAAACAAACAAACAAACAAACAAACAAACAAAACAAAAGAAAACCCTATTGATTAATGTTTGTCTAGCAAATCATTCTGTGCAATCTCTACTCCTTTAATAGGGATGATCACTCTTTCTTTTCCTAAACAGTTGAGGAGAAGCCATAAGAGAAATACATAAAATCAAGCTTAATGGGAGTAATCCGAGTATCTCCTACCATTTCTTAAAATTTATTATCTTTATGCAAATGAGAAAATATTGATGGCCCACTGTGGGCAACAGCAGACTTCACTGCTTTCCAGGGCATTTATGTTAGTATTTTGGCATAGTGTCATTTTTAAGCTCTGATGATAAATATTATTGATAGTAAGTTGGATAGAAATTAATATATAGTCATAGAGAAACTGGGCCCTCAAAGAAGTCAACAAAATTAAGGACATCAGATCTGTAGCTGGAGGTGAATCTGATAAAGGCTAAAAGCTCAAGTCAAAGACGCAATGGGCAGGCCAACATGCCTCCTTAAGGGACAAGCAATGACTTGAACTGATGCTATAACTAGCACAACCTGGTCCAATCGGCAGAGATATGCATCAGTCCCCCAGGTCAGCGACCAGAGCTTCTAATCCATTTCTTCTGCAAAATCCCTTTGTACTTTCTACCTAAGTACCCTTGCTATCTGATTTGCTGTATTATTGGATCAAGCTAGGATAAATGCCTATTCTAGTTTATTGTAGTTTGACCCACATAATACCCACATTATGATTTTGCTGTATAAATTACCCCTGAAAATTACTTTAGTGACTATACCAGTTAGAATCTCTTACAGAAATTAAGGGGCTGTTTTTTTTCCCCACTTGCAGTAAAACTGTCCTAACTTCTTCTCACTCCTGACGTCATTCCTTGATGTGATGAGAACACAAACTACACATATTTGACATTTAACAGGTCACGAGTTATAGTTCTCTTGAATCTTACAGATCATCAAGGACACTTTTGTGAGAAATCTGAAACAGTGAGTGATGGTGAAGTTTCCTAGCACATCAGTGGAAAGACATTTACACATTTTGAAAATGACCCACACAGATCCTTGGATTGCGCTACTTTGCACCAATGAGTAGAATCTATATTCCTCTGATAATTATTTTTAAATGCATCAGAAATTCTACTATTATGTACATTGCACTAGGGTTTGTTATTGTTTTCTCAAATTTATTATGGTTTTCTATTTTCAAAGCTTTTTATTCAATATAAATTATTAGAAATTTTGACACATTTGTACAATATTTGTTTCTTGAGAAGCATAAAGTAATACGTGCTATTTGGAAGATTATCCCAGACAGTTCTGTACATTTCTATGCTACTCAGAGGCAAGCACATATCACGATTGCTTTGTGTGTAGAAGTACAATATTCCTCAGGCAAGACAGAAGAAATAAAGGTAGATAAAAAGGAGTCAAAGAAAATAATAATTTTTTAAATAAAAATTGCAGCCTCGGGACACATGCCAGGTTGCAAGTTATGGTTGGTTTCTTTTGTTTGGTTTCTGTTGTTGCTTTGTGTTTTCCTTTCTCTTCTGTCAATTTCCCTTTCATTCTGCAAACAGGATCAACCATTCCTTTTTCTTTGCAAATATGTTCTTTTACTTGTGAATAGGCTACCTTTTCACCAAAAAATGGTCTTTGCCCGATCAAGGGACCGTTTCCTTTCTGTGCTTAGGCCATCTTTCTCCATGTCTCAAGCCACGGTCAAGACTAAAATCTACATGTTTTAACCACTCACAGATTTATATTTATTTTAGAAGACAAAAGCAATGAATATGTTTTGTTGTAACAAGAGGATGGTTCCAGAAGTGTGCCTATAGTCGTCTGTTGTGAAAGGAATAAGTCTAAGTAAATACTCACATAATTTTAACAGTTACATAAAAATACATTTTATAGGATATCTGAGGACAATGCAAAGGCAAGTGTTGGTCAACATTTGTCTTATTGAAGAGCTTTCCTTAAGGCTTTTGTATCTTACTCTTTTTGTAACGTTGAAAAAACTGGGGCAGGACAATAATTACATTTATTATTTAGGTTATTTTCCCCAAACAAGAGGACTTCTGTGTTAAAACATGATAATTTGCTTCCTCAAGTTAATTTGGTTTTCATAGGATATATTTAAACTGTAAACTCTTGTGTTTTGTATAAAGAAATCACTTAGCTATTACAATTATCTCACCAAGAAATTAGCATTAAAAGTATGCATTTTATTTTGATATTCTCACTTTAGACACAGAAGCTATTATACAAATGATATTGACAATAGAAGAATGGCATTATGTTTGTTCAATGATTACTATATTCATTGCACTGTAGCTAGTTACTATGTTCTCTTTTTGTTTGTTTCCCTAAATAAAAATAAATAAATAAATAAATAAGTGCTTTAACTTCTGTCTAAGTCATCTTTCTCCTAAGGTATAATATGTACTTTTTGAGATAAACAGTATTTCATTTTTGGAATTAATTCTTTTGAGCAAACTTTCTATTATAAAACAAATAATCTCCATGCGCCTTCAGTATTTATCATTTATTATACATTTATAAATAAGCCAGACTATTAAAATGGATATACTGAGTGCAATGGCCAAGGATCCACCTTCAGAGCACACCTAATATGGCAAATTTTAAATTAATTGACATGAACAGAGGTGAAGAAAGTAGCTTGTTGGTTTGCTTAAAGACTGGTGATTCCATCTCAGCCAGTCTAAATGCAATAAATCAGAATATTAGGTAGAATTCTAAGCATTATGGTTGATGTTTTAAAATTTGAAAACCATAAAAGACATATAAATAAACAGTAAGAGCTGTGATTTAAAAACAGAGGAATTTTGGAGACCTTTTAAGTATACCATAAATAAGACTGTATAGAAATATGTGTTCTTATAAAGGGAATTTAGCGTGACATTGGTATATATAATCAAGTGAATTGTAATAGCTTGGGACTGAATGGGAAAGGACATCACTTCTTGCTATTGCTCTTCATTTCTATTTCCACTAAACATCAGAAGATGTTGCCTTTACATATCTTGAAATGTGCTACAGATTGATGTACCAATGACCACTTCTTTCTATTTAAACAACAGATGGATTGTTGGGATTGAAACCAGACTTGGGCATTCTGTTTTCATATGACAGTGCCTAGTATTTATTTATAAAATATGAAAACAAACCACTCTGGTAAGTTTCTCACAGACCCCATCCATCTTCCCTTAAATTATATAAGGGCTCTTGGGTCAGAAGAGCAAGGTACAGGAGCACTATTTGAACAGTGAAAATAAGGCGAAATATGTTGTTGCTCAATGGAATACCGTATAAAAATAAACTCAGATATATTTGGATGAACACCATTGTTTCCCTAGTAGCACCACTCACCTTGAAAATATATCTGAAAGAAAATAGAATATATGCATTTGTGATGTGACATATTATAGAATTTCAACTAGATTTTGGTTTTCATTGATGTTAGAAGTTATCATAGTGCCCATTCTATCACTCATTATGTTTAAAATTCAGGTGTTCACTGCTACCAACCTGACTTTCTTTCCATCTTGGTAAAAAGGCTTCTAATATTCACTCTAAAATGGTATAGGACAAAACCCTAGGTAGTTTGCTGAAATGACTGTTAGAAGGTATGAGAGCACCCATGTTTAAAGTTCTTCCAGCTCTTAGAAGACTTAGAAAACATAAGTAAGCTAAAATAAGTTTTGTTTTCAATATATTGGAGAGGGAGAATCTAGCATTTTCAGTTAATGTTCACCCAAATTAGAGGGCATAAGACTATTTTTAGCCATTTGAATCTGACTGTGACTGTTTGCTTGTCTCTCAGTTTCTCTGCAAGTAAGTAGCATAAGAAGTTTCTTCATTCATAACACAGCTAACACTTTTCAAAGATCAGAGTCTTACTCAATAGAAAACAGATATCTAGGTCATTTCTTCTGGGTTCACCAGGTCTTTCAGGAACTAAGACCACAAAATAACATCAGAATAACTATAATAATAATGCTAACCTTTACTGAACATTGAGTTCTCATTTGTATTTATTTCTTGTAAAAACTTTGAAGGAGAAGCTGTTAGCTCAGCAGAGCGTAGCCCTTTTGGAACTTCTTTGTGGAACTTCTTTGATGTCATATGGTGAAGACACAGCTTAGTCACAACTGGCTTCTGGATTAGCTCTGGTCTCAAGATACTAAGCTCTTAATTACACTTACAAACAAACATTCATATTAACCTTTCCTTCTCTACAAAGAATGTCCATGCATATGCACAGACTAATATTAAGTATTCTATCTCATTTATGTAAGTGAACAAGAGCCAGTAAAAGACTGATTCACCATATATATGGAATGTATATAATACATAACATAATATATAGAATATATTACTATAGCATATTATATATATATATATATATATATATATAATGAATATATCCGTGTTATAAGTGTATTGTATTCCAAGAGTTCACATATGCCAATAATTGGACGATAATTTTTGATCCTAAAAATTGGGATCAATTTTTATTGATGCAAATATTATGTGTTATTCCTTAAAAAATAGCACTTTTCACACTGTCTTAATATTAGCACAGATTTTATCCACCATGCTCCTCTAAGAGTTTTAAGAAATTCAAATTTTCCTCCAATGAATTTTTTTTTGTCTTTTTAAGACAGGGTCTCACTATGCAGTTGAGGCTGGTCCTGAGCTCACTTTTGTAGCCCAGGCTGGTCTCGAACTCGCATCAATCCTCCTGCCTCAGCCTCCCGAGTGCTGGGATTACAGGCGTGCGCCACCACGCCCGGCTCCTCCAATGAATTTTGATAAAGTAGAGGATTTCCTTCTACCATCTTTTCCTTTCCTTCACCTATTGAAAAGTTACAGCTGGGGTTCTTCCAAGTACAGACCACTGTACTTGGATGATGGCTGACAGCAGGAAGTCCATCAAGCTCCACCTTAAAGAAAGAGCAGAACAGAATGCGCAGGAGGGCTAGAGCAATAGGAAGCATCTTTTAGTTATTTTCTCTTTGTTGGGGTCCCAGAAATGAAAGAAGATAGGCTCACTTTGGCTAATGGTTTGTAGAAGTTTCAGTCCATATTCAACTTGTTCCAAGACAGAAGCATTGCAGAGAAGACAGAGCTATATACATGGCAGACAGGAACCAGAAAGATCATCTGAGGAGAGGAATGAACCCTTCCAGGCCACACCCACTATACCTCTTCCAACCAGGCCTCAGCTCGCAACAGCACATTTAGTCAGAGACTTAGCAGTGAGCTAATCCACTGATGAATGATCAATGGTCCTAGCACTTCCCTAAAGACCCACCTGTGAGTGAATGAAATTTAAGACAAATGAGAGCTTTCTGGCAAATGGGATTTATGTGTCAATGACTCAAACTTTTAAATGATACACGATTGTACTTCCTATGACATATAATATGATAATTCTGTAGATGTAAGTCAATATGATTATTATTTCTATCTCCTTAAAATTTACTATTGCTTTGGTTTGGGAGCTTTCAAACTTATTTTTTAGCATCTCTACCCACATCTGTCTATATTTCTACATGTCTGCCTAGGGATATATTTAAGTTTATATATAAATATATTTATTTAAACATATTTAAATATTTATTTAAATTTACTGTAAGCTATAGTCACTCTTTTGGGCTGTAAAACAAGCATTCTTTTGAAATGTAGTTTGGAACACAACATCCAACTCTCTTTCCTCTTACTTTTAATGGCCACTGCCCCACTCTAGACTTCTATAAATGTATTTCAATAATTTTGGTTTCCACATGACTGAACACATGATATTTTTTCTGTCATTCTGTGCCCCACTTTTAAATATTAATTCATTTATGTTCTAGGTGCTATATTTCTTAGTCTTACTTTATTTTACTTTGTTTTTATGCAATCAGACCCAAAGTTTCACATATTCTAAGCAAATACTCTGGTATAAAATCAATGATACTATAATTTTCCTGTAGGATAGATTAAAATTAAGAGTCTAATGTAGTGTTTGACAGAATATTTAATAGTTATTTTTACTATAAAATACTATTTAAGGATAGCTTCATTGTTTTTTATTTTATTTATTTATTTTTTGTTCAGAGTCTCATTACTGACTCATAGTGATCTTCCTGCTTGTACCTCCCAACTGCTGGGATTACTGGCACGTGCCACCATGCCCGGACTCCATCCTGGCTCAGCGTACTCCAGATTGGGCTGGCGCGGCAGGCGGGGCCAGAAACTGAGCCCGGGCTCTTGTGCTTCCCTAAGCAAGCGCTTAATCTGCTAAACTATAACGCTGGTGCTTTCCTTGTTAAGTATAGTTCTAGAAATTCTTTGCATTCAGAATGGCCTGCAACTTTTCAACATTTAATTTTTAACCACACCATGGGAGTTAATTAAATAAATATGCAAATGAGCTTCCAAATGTGAGAGTTTAACATTAAAATCTGGATATTAACCTGGAATGGTAGCTTACTTTTAGGTGAAAGGCAAAGAAGGTGGAGAATGAGCATTCTTCGGCAACTCAATAAAGTAACCTATGAGCAGGCAAATAACTAGCTAGTGAACAACATATAGTAAGGTCTTATGAATGGAAAAGTTATCTTTAAGCATGTACTTAAAATTATGTTAATAGCCCATTGAAGACCTCATGCCTATGTATTTTAAGTAGTATTTCAGTTGTATAACGTAGCACTGAGAGGGATGTTTTTTTCTATCATAAAATGTAAGTAAGGAGAAGAGACAAAGGGAGGTTCTCATCAATGAGTTACTACTTATGTTAGAAGAAGTCTGAGAGTAGGGGATTTTTTTCTCTTGGCTTTCAGACAAGAAAAATGTGGACTAAGGAGAAGATTTTGTTCACGGTTTCCTATTTTGAACCAGGTAATCAGTTGATAGAAGTCACTTCTTCAGTTTGGTGTAATATACTCTTTAATGTCCTGATACTGTGAAGAAATTATAAATTCTGATTCTTCCTGAGTATCTTAAAAGATTTGAGGTTAAAGCTAAGAGAGCAACCCTGAAGAAGGGAGTGAAAGAAAAGCTGTTGGTTTTCCTGTCAAAATGAAATTTCTTTATAGCATTACCAGATAAAATAATACTCAGGAGCCCAGCGGGATGGCTCAGTGGTCTAAAGCACTTGGTTGGGGATCCCCAGCACCACATGCTGCGCCAGCCCTGCCCTCGGGGCAGGCTGAGCCGGCCATAAAAATGAGTGAATAAACAAACAAAGGTTCTGAAACAAGAAAATAAATAAATCAATAAATCAATAAATAAAATTCTTTAAAAAAAGATGATAAAATATAATACTCAGATAAATTTGAAAAAAAAGAAAGATAACAAGAAATAATCTTTGCATAGGTATGTCCCAAACAGTGTATGGTAAATATTATAATATTATTATTTTATGTAAAATAAAATGAAACTAAGAAAGAATGAGAAGCTTAAAAAATCAATATTTAAAAGTACATTAATACAAATAGAGCATTGGATTTACTATAGTAAAGATGTGCTAAAGATGTGCTCACGGTTTATCCAAAATTTAAAACTGACATCTCTCTCAGTTACTTTTTCTCATTTCTGAGACAAAATACACAACACACATAAGCTAAAAGAGGACAGTTTTATTGCAGCTCACAGTTTGTAGAAGTTTCAGTCCTTAAGCAACAATCTACTGAGGCAGAGGGGCTTAGTAGAGGGGCACAATAGATGAGAAATAGTTCGTGCAAGGCAGGCAGAAAGCAGAGAGCAGCAGCAGAGGCAGCAGAAGTATGCCTTTTCTCTGTCCCATTATATTCTATCACTGATAGTAGCCAATTGATTGGTGCCACTAACAGCCAGGGTCTGGCTTCCATTGTCCATAACTTAAATCCCAGTGTCACATCCTTAATTCACATTCACCTACATTTGAATCCAGCCATATTAAAGAAAGCCTCACCTATAAGCACATGAAGCTTTGTGAGGACATCTAGATAAAAGGCACAACTCAATAGCCTATATAGCTACACCTTAAATGTAGAAACGCTATTTGTCTTGCAAAGTAACAGAAAGATTACCCACATTGTCTTGTGTTTCACCATCTGGGGGGTTAGTAAGAGTTTTAGAGGGGCTAGGGATGGGACTCAGTGGAAGAGCTCTTGTTTTAGTCCCTGGACTTGATCCCCAGAACCACGCACACAAAACAAACTACGAATCTCTACAGGTAAGTTTCCTTTCATACTAAAAAATGGAGAAATAAGGGCCGATCAGCTAGCTCAGCAGGCTAAAGCACCTGATTAGACAGATAGGGGTCCTAGGTTTGATCACGAATTTGCTTGCCAGTTCTATCCCTGGAAAGCTCTGAGACAGCGAACAAGACTGAGGGTGGTGACACACATCTGGACATATGGGAGGCTGAAAGTAGGAGGATCACTATGAGTCCAACCTACTCTGTAAAGCCTATAAACCCTGCACTAAATTCAAAAGTAAATAAATAATTAGTAACGATAGCTGCATGCTTGACTCCACTGAATACTGTCAGGGACTTTTGTGATTTTCTTAATAAATAAATAATTTATTTCTATTTCTATAGATTTTTACATTTTGTTTCTAACCACTTAACAATTTACCTGGAGCCTCTCTCAGGCAGCATGTTTGTTTACATATCATCCCAAGCTTCACTAGAGCTGGTGTCATTTTAACCAGTCAAATCTTGTATTAAAAACATTGATATAATCACGGTTTTCATATTTCCTGTTATATTATCTTATAAATTTAATGAAATAATACTTGATATTTTGTCATCTGTATTTAAATAATTTGTTAAACTTTTTCTACAATACAATAAAAAATGAACCTTTATTTAACTACTGGAATGTAGGTGGATTTGATTTTTCCAATTTAAAAGAAAAATTAAGCTTTAAACTCATTTGAAATTATCAGCTATTTCTCAGGACTTTAACCTTCATTTAAATTTGCTAACAAGTACATCTTCCTATCATCCAATAATGAGAACAAATAGAACCTTTCTCACTAAAATTTTCTCCCTTTGGTTCTCATGGAAGACACTTCCTTCTTCTGTAATAACAACATATGGTGAACCTTCTGGTTTATTTTTGTTATCCCCTGGACAGCTTTTTCCTCTCATGCTCACAAAACAGATGACATATAGAATTTGTCCATCTGGGGGCAGAATCCTGCCTTCTGCCCCAAACCACTGATTTAATTCAGATTCCCAACTTAACCCAAACATTTCCAGAAATCAAGGCCAGCTCTGACAACATAATTTTCTTAGACAAGCAACTTATGACATGAGACGTTGAATTAATTCAGAAAGACTGATATCTTAGTTTCTTAGGGCTACTGTAACAAAATACCACAGATGGAGGCTTAGCAACAAAAATTTGCCTTTGTATGATTTTGGTGGTTAGAAATCTAAGAGTAAGGAGTCTTCAGGGTTATTTCTTCTGAGGGTTAAGAGAGTGAATCTATTCCAGGATTCTCCCAAACTTGTAGTTGACCACCTTCTTTCTGTGTTTTCATGTTTCATCCTCCTGCAAGTGCGTGTACACAATGATCTTTGTGTGAGGATGTTAGTCACATTAGATATGGCCCGTCTCAATGAATTTATTGAAACTTAATTATCTCTCTAAAGGTGCTCAACTCCAATTATCCTCAAATTAAGAAGTATTCAAACTTAGCACTTCAGTATATGAAATTTTGTGGAATTCTGCTCATATCCCTGAAAACATCAAAACAGTTACAAAATTACTTTGGAAAACACTTAAAAAGTAATTTTAGGTCAAATTCAGAAGATATAAAGTTATAGGCTACTGAATAAAAAGAGAAAGACAATGATCCATGCAAAATGACTCAAAAAATGTGGAGAGAACCATCATATTTTACTAGTGGCAAAGTATTAAAAGATACTACTATTAGTGCACATTTTCTGGGAAATATTCTCCATACGCAAATTAAATCCCCTAAGATATTTGTCCTTTAAGTACTGTCTCTTCCTTTTACTTCCCAATCATTTAGGCCTGATTATGTTTCTTCCAAAATTTGAAAAAGTCTAGAGTTTTACTGCATTTGGGATTAAGAGTCCAGAAAACCTCCCAATAATTCCGAGAGAATTTTATGTCTCTTTTAAGTGTGTACAATTTGGGAAATAATGGATTTACATTTTCTTCAAATTTCTTGGAGAATGCAGAAGTGAGTCAATCAGGGTCTGAACTTTTCTGTAGTTATTACTGATGGATTTTTCCTCAATTTCATTGACTAATATCAGATTATCTAGAATTTTATACCCTTTTGATTAATCTTTGGTAAAACATACTTATCAAAATGGAATCTGTCCATTTCATTTTTGTTTTTCATCTTATTAGGATACAGGTCTTCACAATAGGGTCTGAGGATCTCTGTTTCTGCCATATTTGTTGTTGTTTTCCACCTTTCATTCCCAATGGCCTGGATGTGAGTCTTGCATTTCCTTGCTATAAGGTTGCTAAGGATTTGTTTACTTTACTTCATTTTTTCAAAGAACCAACTCTTCAATTAATTGGATCTTTTATGGTTTTATTCTCTGTTGTATTAATTTTTGCTCTAATCTTCATAATTTCCTCCTAATATGAGTTTTGGCTTGACTTGCTCTTATTTTTCTAGAAGTTTGAGATACAACATTAGGTTATTTGAACTCAGTCTATTTCTCTGATATGGACATTCACTACTGTAAATTTCCCTTATAGGAATGCTTTGATTATGTCCCATGTTTCTGGTATGGTGTATTGGCATATTATTTAATTGTAGAAACTGTCTAATTTCTTCTTTAATTTCATCTGTCACTAACTCATTGCTTAAGAGGGTATTATTTAATATCCATAGTTTATCAAATTCTGTGAATTCTTTTGCTATTGGTTGTTAATCTCATTGCACTACGGTCTGATAACCTGCCCTGGAGAATTTCAATTGCTTTGCAATCACTTAAATATGCTCTATGAGCTAGTATGTGCCCTATTTTGGAGAGCAACACATGTGCACCTGAGAAGAATATACATTTTGACACTGTAGGGTAGAACACTCTTACACATCTAGTAAGTCCATTTGTTCAAAAATATGGCTCAGTTCCAGTACTTCTTTATTGACTTTTTTAATCTAGTTTATTTATCTATTTGTAATAATGGAGTATCATGGCCCCCATCACAACTGTATTAATGATTATTTGATTTTTCATTTCCATTAATATTTCTTTTCTATAATTAGGAGTACTGGCATTTGTTGCACATATATTTAGATTCTTATATCTCCCTATGGATTTTTTTCCAGAATGTAATCTTTGTATCTCTGAATCAGTATTGGCTCGACATCCACTTGGTCTATACATAGGATAGCTACACTGATCCTTTTCAGGTTCCTTTGCATGGGGTATTGTTTTCCAGCTAAAGACATTCAATTTATTTCTTTTTGAATTAAATGTGTTTCTTGTATGCAGCATATTGTTGGATCTTCCTTCTTGATCTGCTGCTATTCTTATTTAGATTGGTGAGTTGACATTATTTATATTGCTGGTTATGCCTGATGTGTATTGATTTATTCTTATGTTATTTTTCTGCTGTTGGTTGCTTTCCCCTCTCCTGTTTAATTAGTAGCCCTGCCTTGAAGATTAATTCTTTGGTGGTTTGTAGTGTTGTGCTCCTCCTTATCTCTTTCTATCGTGTCTTTTCGAATACTTTGGAGTGCTGGCTGGCTTGGCGGTCATGAAATTCTTTAGATGTTGTTTGGCATGGAAATATCTTATTTTTTCATTAATGTTACAAACATCCTACATCAGTCTGGGTTACACACTGGTTTCTTTTAGAGTTTGAAATATTTCTACTCCAATCTCTCCCTTGCTTGAAGGTTTGTGTTAAGAAGTTTTCCATATTTCTGACTGGCTTTCCTTTATAGGTGATTTTCTTTTTTTTTTTTTTTTTTATTTGTGGGACCAGGGTTCGAACTCACGACCTTACACTTGCCCAGCAGGCACTTGTGCCTCAGAGCTATCTCCCCAGCCCCTATAGGTGATTTTCTCTAATATGTTTTAATGTTCTATTCTTATGCTAAATTTCTGGAGTGTTGACTATATAAATCTCAGTGTATGTTTTAATAGTTTGTTTTAATCATGGTTAATTGGAGTTAAATATGCCTCAATTAGGTGTAAGTCACCTTCTTTTTCCCTGCCAGTAAATTTTTCTGCCCTGACATCTTTTTTTTTTTTGTGGGACCAGGGTTCGAACTCACGACCTTGCACTTGCCCAGCAGGCACTTGTGCCTCGGAGCTATCTCCCCAGCCCCGTGCCCTGACATCTTTGCACAGGTTTTTTTTTTTTTTTAAGTCATTTGCATTACCTCCTACTTTTTCATGGACTCAGATCAATATTATATTATTCTTCTTTACATCATCTAGTGGATGTTGATTTAAATGTTCACAATGCCTTACTATTGCTTAGAAATCTTTCATTTTATAGTTACTAATCACGATTTTGTCTGCTATATTTGATATTCTGCCCTCCCACTGGCTGATTTTGCTGCATATACTTCCAGTGAAAATTTTAATCTCTTAAATATCTGCTGGAATCTTTTGCATAGAAATATCTCTTTCATATTTGGAGCATTTATTGTTTTTATCACTTTTCTAAACTACCTAGTTAGAAAATGTAGGCCAGACTAGAAGATGTAGAAACAACTCCAAACACACTCAGCCACCTTGTCTTCACTCAGTCTTTTTAATAAATTTTGCTTATAGAGTTGACTTCAGAAAAAAACAAACAAAAAAACAAAAAGCAAAAAAAACCTGCCTTATATTCCAAAGAGTAAAACCAGACCCAAAGCTTTCTCCATGCACTAAGGAAAAATTGAAATGAATCAAAGTCTAAATATTAAAACAGAACAACTCAATCTCCTGAAGATAGAATAGGTAGAACTTTTGCAGCCATTGATATATGCAAATACATTAGGAGCAAAACCCAAATTACACAGGAAATATTACAAAAATACTAAAATTTCATTAAAAAGCTTTTGACTAGCAAAAGAAACTACCAATAGAGTGAAAAGATAAGCATAATATTTTCCACAGAGTTGGAAAAACTTTTACTAGCTGTACCTCAGACAAGGACTAATATGTATATTATAAAGAATTAAAATAAAAATCATACTTCCAAATTTAAAGACCTAATCCAAAAGTGGGCACCTGAGATGAATAGATGATTCTCAGTTGAAGAGGTTTAAATGGCAAATAAATACATTTAAAAATGTTCAAAATCACTAGCCACTTGAGAGATGGAAATTAAAACAGATGGAAATTAAAAATCACCTTAATAGGTGATTTTCTGTAATAGGTTTCAATATTCTGTTCTTGTGCTAAATTTTTGGAGTTTTGAATATTATAAACTTCAGTGTGTTTTGTTTGTTTGCTTGCTTGCTTGCTTTATGGCCGGCTGGGTGTGGGGCTGGCACAGCATGTGGGACTGAGGATCAAACCTTAGTCCCTAAAGTTGCCTAAGCCTCAATGTAACGTTAGTAGTTTGTTTTAATCATGGTTAATTGGAGTCATATATGCCTCAATTAGGTGTGAGTCAACTTCTTTTTCCCTGTCAGTGAAATTTTCTGCCATGACATCTGCCATGGTTACTATCAAGAAATCAAGCAATAACAAATGCTACTGGGCCTTTTGGAGTAAAGGTACCCTTCTCCATTGTTTGAGTATTACAGAATAGTGTGAGCACTATGGAAATGAGTGTAAAGACTCCTCAGAAAATAACACTAGAAGTTGCATTCTAACCCATTATCTCCCTTCTTGATATTTTCCTTGATGAATTAAAAACATCGTACCATAATGAAATATGAACACTCATATTTGTAATGCCAAGATTATAATAGCTAAATCTTCTAAATAGCCCAAATGCCCATTAACTGGTAAATGGAGAAAAAGAATACGGGGTTTTTTTTTTTCCCAGTACAATGGATAAGGATTTTTCCACAAGGAAGGATAAATTTGAACTATTTCTAGTTAAATGGATGTACCTTGAATCATGCTTTTTTAAAAATTTATTTTAAATTTTACTTATTTATTTATTTATTTTTCTTGTTTCAGAACTTTTGCTTGTTTATTTATTTATTTTAATGGCCGGCTCAGCCTGCCCTGAGGGCAGGATTGGCGCAGCATGTGGTGCCAGGGATCGAACCTCGGTCCCTGCAGCCACCTAAGCTTTCCTAGGCAAGTGCTTTAGACTGCTGAGCCATCCTGCCAGGCCCCTTGAATCATACTCTTAAGTGAAATAAATTAGACTCACAATGTAAGTACCTCATTATTTGTCTGGAGTGAGCAACCATAACATGCAAATTAGGTCCTAAATGTATAATAGGTTTTAGGAAATGGAAAGAAAATATTCAAATGGGAAAGAGTACTGGGGTGGTGGGGGAGAAAAGATGGATGGGAGGAGAAAGACAATGGAAGGCAAGAAGGAAACAATTTTGTAAAAGAGGACAAGGGGTTGAAAGGGGGAGACCGGAACGGGAAAAATGAATCAAGATTTATCATGCACAGGTACAAATGTACCAATACAATAAAAATCTATAGAATACCCAGAATTCATATACACATTGATGATAATAACGTGGCTTATTATTGTTTTTGAGCCCATGTTAATGAAATTCAGTTTCTTTATAAAGAAATTAATAGAAACATATTAAAGATACATAAGATCTATTTTTTCTCCTATTTTAATTACTGAATTAATTTCTATATGCAGAATTTTCTTAGCACTTATAATCTTTTCCATCAGAAAATGTTTATACATTTCCTTTATTAGTGCCAAATATATCATTTTTCTCTGTGAAAAAATCATGATTAGAACTAAAAACATATGGGTCATATTTTTAGGAATTGGAGAAAGTTCTTTGTTGTTTTTATATATTTAACATTCTAAAGGCAAGTTGAAACTTTAGATTAGTTGCTGGTAAGCATTAAGTAACACATTAGGAGAGAGAAGCTAACCCATCTTTTATAATTTTTTCTAGTATAAAAATGTTCACTTTCTTGAGCGCATCGAAGTATGTTTGGCAAACCATTTCTACTGAAAAGTTACCTGAGAAGTTGAAAAGATTATCCAAATAATGCATTGTTGACTACAAAGTACTAAATTTACAAATACCTTCAAAGATACTTAGTATAAAGACAAATACAAAGACAGTGCAGCAAATTTGTGGTTTTGCAACCAAAATGTAAGAAATTTTTGTATACATAGATTCAAAAATGAAATAAAGCCAAATTTATAGGTTTTGACAAGCATGCAAAATTTCATCATCTTTCTAAAATTAAATCTTAAAATGCATATGTATCTTTAAAAGGTATGACTGAAAAAAACCCTCATTTTATTAATATAGAATTTTGGTCATAGACTTTTTTTTATTTTTTTCAAAAGATTAAGATTATTTTACTTTTTTCTGGTTGATAAGAGCAGTGTTTGCTGCATATAAAAATGTAAATAGTATATAAAATGAAAGAAAAAAAATACTTGTGAAAGATAAGAATTTCAATATATTTTTCATAAGTAAAATTTATACCTTTAACAATAACATTGCCAATATACTTTGCATATTTTACTATTTGTAGTAAAAAATAGTTATTATGGCCATCAATAGACAGTAGCTTTTAGCAAAGTAATTAATGTCTAGTGTCCTATTTGGTGTGTCATCAGAAAGAGTAATTACTGAATTAGCAGAGTTTGGGTAGTGATGATAAATTAGGATAACTATTGAGAGCGTTGGTATATTTGCTTACAAAATTGCAGTGGCTCATGGAATTTAAGCAGAGAATAATTAGGAATAGGTAAGAGTAATTATAAGGTCCTGAGAAAGCTGTAATTTAAATAAGTAATAATAATCAATGCAGAGTTAATCACTGTACTATTAATTTTTAAAGAAATATTTCAGTTCTTGCTAAATTAAACTAAGGATAGTAGAGGTATGAATATTGATTAGTGAAAACAGAATGGCTAGAAAGCAGGAATCTGTTAGAACACAGATCAGCTTACCACATTTTTGGAGCAGGGACAGAGTCCACAAATGCAGAGAGAGGTCGATAGCCTGTGGATGTCTGAAAGCAAAACAGACATCTGTAGTGAAAGACCTGGAAGCTCTCTGGAGGCCTGGAAGCTCCCTGGCGTGAGTCCAATTCACAATCTGGAGAATTAGTTACATGAACAGCAAAACTACACTGGTTTAGGGGAAACAGTATTCCTGTGAGTATGGGCTTCTCCTTCATTTTTTGTACCATTAAGGCCAAGACCTATCGGGTAGTACTGTCCACACTCCTGACAGGTCTTCCTTGCTCACTTTGCTGGTTCAAATACCAATAATATCTGGAAACACCGTCAAAGAAACACTCAGAGTGTTCTTTGTGATTTGGCATACCTAGTGTTCTAGGTCTGGCAGTCCAATCGAGTTGATAACCAAGACTAACTGACAAATCATAATAGGGAAATGTGGCCTTAAAGTCAGTTATTGTTTGTATGGTCTACCACCCCATGAGATTCCAAAAGGCTCCTGCAGAGTGATGGTGTTTTCTTATTTTCTAATAGGTTCATTTTATCATAACTAATGAAACATGTTTCAATGATCTACCTCAACATTAATCTCTGTGCAATAAATGGTCTTAGAGGACAATGCTATTTCTTCAATCTCCATCTCATTTTTTCCACCATCACTTTATGCAAAGGCAACTATCTAAACACTTTCAGTCTCATATGGGCCAATATATTATTGTACTATCACTAAATAGAGAACACATAATTTTTGTTAAAAGTATGTGAAATACAAGCAACTGGCTATAACCAATATTCTGAGATGGCACAAAGGAGGTAGAAGATATATAAATTATTACTAGAAGTTTAGATTATGTCATTTTTAGTCCTTTTATTTGGTATTATACTTCTGAAAATGTTTTTGAGAGCTAGAAGATATAATATTTCCTTGATTCCCCCTCAAGATCTATTGGTATATAACATCTAAGATATGACAACAATACACAATATATTAATTATTTTAACTGTCCTACTCACCTGATTTGAAACTGTTTCATTTTTGCTCATTAAAATGAATAAAAATAAGTAAATAGATAAAGTAATATTTTTTAAATTTCAAAAAGAATATGGGTATAGATCTCTTGGTTTTGCATTTGTTGTATTATGCAGGTGTTAATAATCATATTTGGCTATTTCTTTGGTGACTAGTATGCCTGAGAAACTTTAAATTCATTTATTTTAACTAATTCAAAACTTAAATCTAAAATACTGCACATAGCTACTAGGTAACATATTGCAAAGCACACTTCCAGGCGTAGGTATATTACTTACAAAAGTATGTCAGGAATATCTGATGTTGCTTCAAAATTGAGTAGGTCCTATGGCTATGTAAATAATCAGATCATCACAATAAATTTTTTTATAGTTATTGCCACTCTCCTTACTGTCATCAAGAGGAGGTACAAGTGAATTTTCCACAAATGCATAGCCAAATGAGCATTCATAGTTATTTTCATGTGAGAAGAATTAAGTCAAAATTTGTAATTGCTCAACCTATATTAATTTTGAATTGCCTTCTTTTCTAGTGTGAACATGTGAATATGTATTATAAAGCATAAATTTACCTAAACTTCTTCACAAACTTCATCATATAATTGGTGATGTAAGTAATTTTACTTTTATTCAATTTTAAATATTTGAAAATTTTATTATTGTCTTTAGCCCTTAATTTGCTTGGAACTATTTTGTTTTTACTAATTGTACTTTATTACTGTATTGTTTGACAACTATGCTCTGAAATTTATTGAGGATAATTGTCTGTTCTAACAAAGGTTAAATTTTTTTCATTTGGTAGAATGTGCATTGATACATAAAATACTCATATGCTATGGAAGGCTATATAATTTGTCCTTGAAGTCATATGTCTGATTTTAGTTTGCTCAGTTTGTTGTTTATGGGAGACTATGATTTTATTTATTTATCTTTGGAGTTATAATAAATTTTTATTTTGTATTTGGAAGTTGTGTTTTTAGATCGTTGCAAATTTATATTTACCACAACATGTCAGTGTTATTTATGGCTGACAACTTCATAAAAGTCATCTTTTCCACATGCACAACAAGCTTCTTGTGATGGCCATGCACATGTCCTATTCATAGATATATATTTCAGCTGTCAGGAGCATGAATGGCTAAAAGGCTTTCTGACTATCTTAAATCTGCAACTACATTTACACTAAAGACAATTTTATCAATGAGGGTCCCTTGCAATGATACTGTCATGCAGCGTTTGAACACAGAAGTAAGAGTAATAGAAGACTACTTGTACATGATATTGAACTCTTTCATTTGGAAACTTCAGGTCTAGCATTCTCTGTGGACTTAGCTAAAACTTTCCTGAACTGTGCTTTAGCCTCAACTCTTATTCTCTTGCCTTCATTCTACTTTCTCACTAGTAGATCTGGATTTTGCTTTAGACTTTCTTTGTCTTTTTACATCATCTGTAAGGAAGTTTTCATCTATTAGGTTTCATGCACATTGTTATATCGCCTCAGAGGACTCAAGCTAGCATACAATTGCACCTAGGTTCACTAAAACAATTTGTTCTGCAATTTTGGAAAAAATGGGCACATTTGTGTTTGTGTGGGAAAGTTGTCTGAGTAGTGTCTATCACATGATGAAGAGGTGGCAAACAAAAGCAAAATTTGGACAAATGCTTCAATTGGGATCCAAACTTTTTGAAAATAAAAGCCTGTGTGAACTAAGACAACACCTTATCTCTATGTTTTTGTCTCAGTATGAGACCCTGGAATTACTTTATAATTGTGTGTTTGTGTGCTTGTGTGTGTGTGTGTGTGTGTGTGTGTGTGTGTGCATATTAGCATTCTTTGCAGTTATTCATTTGCCTAACGACAAGACTTTGTTAGCGTAGTATTCTCAAGCATTTGTTAATGTAGCCCAACTTAATCAGTTATTGAAGTTTGTGGCTTTGCACAGTAATGACAACATAGAGATGTGGTTCTTGGGCACTTGTTCAAAAAGACCAATAACTGATACTTAGTACCCATAAAATCTATACAGTTGTCCAGTAAAAAAAAGTTGTCAGCGTTTTTTCTTTAAAAGATTTAAAATGTGGCTTGTGTTAAACTAAATTACTATCCATTGCTTGTATGAAGTTCTTTATTTATTTCTGCTAACACTACTCCTTCATTTATAATTTCTCTTTTTGCAGAATTTGCTTTGTACATTGAGGAGACACTTTTCAAAAATATTTTCACAAATTTATGTACTGTGTCTAGAAATGCATGCTGTTAAGTATTTTCTTAGATTGAGAATATAGTGTTTGAATTTTTTTTCTCATTTCACTTTCTGATGAGTTGTTTATTTTTGTTAACTGACAAAGATTTTTTTATTTTTAAAGAAAATAAAAATAGTAAAAAAGCATTAGAAACAATGCAGAATTCCACTAAACTTAGTACTTCTTTTAATGAAATGACTTGTTATATTTGGTGATTATATTGAACTACGGGCATGTAACTAAATTTAGGTGTCATTTACATTTTTTATGTGAATTTCACTTTTAGAATCCTAGATTATATCCAGAGAGTTTTTCTTATTTGACAATTATTTAGCTGTTAAAATATTTCTGATACTTTCATGAAAGCTTCATTTAAAATAGCCTAACAGTAGGGATGGGGCTACTTTCTAAAGATTAGAGATGATAAAATTATATCTCCTAGTACATAACACTAAGTTAACTTTTCATAAATGTGAAATCAACTGTAATATAAAAATAAAAGGCATTTTGTAATTACAAAGGGAGAACTTTTTTACTGTTACCTGATTATATCTGCATAATTCTTGACTGTCCCTCATTATTTCTAAATCTTCAAAGTTGCCTATATTTCTACACGTGTTTAATACAGCTATTTACACATTACAGATGCTACTCAATGTTTGAAGAATAAACACAAATTTATTTTCTTCTGCATGTACCTACAAAACAGCATAAAAACACAAGAAACCCAAAATTAAAGCTAGCTTTAATATTTGAGAAACAGAAGTGAATTTTTTTTTCAGTTTTTGCTTCCACATAAATTTTCAATGTCATCTTCTCTTAATGCATTGACAACAGCTATACGCAAACTTGAATTTTAATTTTCCATCCAAAGAGTTTACAACATTTTGACAGTTGAGATGCCAAGGTTAGGAAAGTATAACCATAGATTTTCAGATTAATCCTACAGTTTAAAAGCTAAACTAAGCATGGATCAGCTTTCCAACAAACTAGTGACACCCTTTAGTGATTCAGTTTTCCAACTGATGGGGAGCAACTATTGCAGATAATGCTTTTGCATTTAAACCCATAAGAATTATTGTGAAAGCAAGCAGAACTCATGAGAGACCAGGGGCTTGGAGTCGAAGAACCCTTGCAGTGAAAGGAATCAAGGATTGTCTTTAGAACCCATGCTACCTGAGCAACCAGGTCAAAAAAGCTTCCTCTAATGAAGATCCATCCATTACTGTGTCATGCAAGCTCCATCTATAGATCACTTTCATGGTCTCCAAAGAAGCTGAGCAGTTATCAGTAACATTCAAAAATCCACTGGAAAGTCATTCATTTCACTTTATGGTCCTAATTAGCCATTTGTATAGTTCTATAATTAAATATGTTCCTTTCTCATCAAGTTTTTCACTTTAGTAATGATACCACTGTGCCACAAACAGGCCCCATGCTGCTGGGTTTGGGACTTATTCATAGCATTTAATTGGTCACCCAGTGGTTAGCCAATAACCCCTTCTATGGGAAGCAACACTCTGAATGCTGTTAATGGGCTGGAGGCACAGTGATTGCCTCCTGGTACCCAGCAGTATTGGGAATAAAGCAATTTCCTCCACTGTGTTGTGTGCCCAATAGCTAATCCTCTACACTCTTGAAATGCACACTATTTGGTTATAAGTATTTGTGCTGGCTTACTTACCGCTGGGTTGTTAATAGGCAGTGATTCTTCAATGCTCCTTCAGTGAAGTTACAGTCTGCTTGCTGACTGCTAATTAAAACAAGTTTGCTCTCTAAGATTGCGACTAAAAGGTAGCAAGGTCATCTTATTTAATGCAGTAACCTTTTATTTAACGATGTTGGTACATTACTTATATGTGCACATGTTGTAAACTGACAAGTCTATTATTGATTGCTTCAAAAGAACCAAATTAAGCCATTGACTATTTTACTCTCCTTCAAAGTGAAGTTTTAAAAAATCTTGGTTCAAGCCCCTGTAACACAGTGGAGGCACAAAGCTTTCTGTAAGATTCTGTTTGCTATATTTGTGCTTCTGCAGAAGAGAAGAACGGCAACAGTGATTTAAAAAAAAACTTTCAGTTTCTGAATTAGTACTTGAATACAGTACTCATGGATTTTTTTTAGATTAGTTTGATCTAGGAAAGAACATTACACAGACTCCACCTAAGGAAGCAAACTAATCAGTACATAGCACTTCCTAACTACCATCTTGGAATCTTCAAAATGGGATTCTGTAAAAAATGAAATAAAAAATGTGGTAGCCCATAATAGGGCACCTAGGCTAATACAATACCCAAACACTTTTTATGGCACATCGTGTAGCGATCTGGGGAAATCACCTTCTTTACTAAATTTTTTACGTGTACCTCTGTGTGAACATTATTGGTATTCACCTCCAGTGGTGACAAAGGAAATGATGTAAGGTATTTTATACAACAAAAGGTGGTCCTCTGTCTGCATCAGAAACTGTCAAGAAAAGCCCAGTATGTCAAAGTGAATTACGCAAGGCTGTCAAAATTTTCCTACCACAAAGTTAAACGTTATACCTTTTATAATTCTATCTCTTGATCGTAAAATTGAGGACAACCTTAAATCCTCTACTCATAACCTAATAGGCATTTTAAAAACAAAATACTGTAACTGTGGAAAAGCAAAGCTGTCTCCTGGGGCAAGGTGGCAACGTAAGTGCTTGGTCGCTAGTATGTATGCACAGCAAGAACACATTAAGGAGTTTTATGATCAAAAAATGAAATGCACTTTGGCCCAACAGTGTCCTATACTACAGGTATAAATTGGATTTATGTGTAGTTATAATTATGCAGATACGAGTGCATATGATCAATAAAGAAAAAAACATTTTAAAATAGTTTGTAGTGGTAAATTAATATTATATAAATATTACTACTGCAATAATGCACAAACTATTCAATGCACATTTTAAAGTGTAACAGTTTAAAACATGTTGATTTTGTATCTTGCAATTTTGCAGCATGCATTTATTAAGTGTAATAGTTTTTTGTGTGTTTATATGGTGTTTTTAACATTTTCTACATATGAGGCATGATGTCTATGAACAGATATGTAATTGTAGCAGTATTTGAAGGGCTTCTATTCTTTTTGTTGCCTAAGTACTCTGGGCAGGATTTCTAGAACCACATTGAATAGAAGTGGTGACAGTTGCTCTGCTGTCCTCCTTTCTAATTTTAGATGAAAAACATTCAATTTTTCGCATTTGCATTCAATACAAACAATTTTCATAGTTTAACTTTCAGGTAGCATTTCTATTCTTAATTTGTCAAAATCTTTACTATAAAAGGATACTCATGTTTGTCAAATTCTTTTTCTTCATCTATTGAAGTGATCCTATACTGTTTTCCTTGTTTCTGTTCATACACTATGTTACATTTATTAATTTTCATATGTTGAATCACTCAGACCTCTAATGATGAATTTCACTTGGCCATAGTGTCTGATCCTTTCAATGTGTTTTTTTATTTTTATTTTTATTTTTTTATTTTTCATGGGACCAGGTTTCAAACACGTGACCTTGCACTTGCCAGGCAAGCACTTGTGCCACAGAGCTATCTCTCCAGCCCCTAATGTGCTCTGGAATTCAACTTGCCAGTATTGCTTGCAGCACTGTGAGAAATATTAGTCTGTAATTTGAGTTTTCCTTGTACAGTTTTTATATGACTTTGATATCAGGTAACTTTGACCTTTGAAAGGAGTTTGAAAATATTGTCTCTTCAATTTTTTTTTTTAGTTTGATTTGTGTCAGCCCTTCTTTGAATATTCGGGAGGATATACCAGGGGAGCCATTTGGTCCCTGCTTTTTCTTTGTTGGGAGCTTTTTTGATTATTAACTGGGGGCCAGGGAGATAGCTCCGTGGCACAAGTGCCTGCCTGGTAAGTGCAAGGTCATGAGTACGAATCTTAGTCCCGCCCAAAAAAATAAAAAATAAAAAAATTAAAAAGATTACTAACTAAATCTCTCTACCATAGTGGGTCCATTTAGATTTTCTGCTTTTTCAGAATTCTATAAACAAACATCTATTGATACACTAATGGCTACTTATCTATATACTGATAAGTTTCTAAAAAAGTTAAGAAAACAACAGCATTTTAAAGAGCTTGGAACAAAGAAAATAGGAATATATTTAACTAAGGAGTTGAAAAAAAATGGTACAGTGTAAAGTATGAAACATTGAAACATTTAAAAGGACACTAATAAAGAAGTAACCACCAACTGTTTATACATTGATGGATGTATTGTGTGTAAAATGTCCATATCACCCAAAGTGATTTCAAAAGCAATGCAATTCTTATCAAATCCTAGTGGACACTTTTACTGAAATACAAAATGAAATGCAAAATTAATATAGAAACATAAAAGACCCTATATTATCCCTCACAAAAACTCTTGATTGAGCAACTAAGACAAAATCAGAAGCATCACAGTTCCTAATTTCAAAATATCTAATAAAATGCTTAAAATTGAAATAAAATGGTACTTTTCATGGATAGAATGTGTCTCTACTAAAACTACATATTGAAATTTTAACCCCCACTATGATAGTTTTAAGAGACAGAGCCCCTGTAAAGTTATTAATTCATGAAAGTGCAGTACATATGAGTGGGTTTACTGGCTATATAATAAAGGCACAGAAAACTATCCATCCATTTTCTGTTATATGAAGACAGAACAAGAGGACGGTTATCTGTGATCTAATGTGCTCACCTCACTATCTTCTGAATCTGGCAATACATAGATATTGAACTTCACTTTGAATTTCAAATTTCAAAGTTTGACAAATAAATTTTTAGGATTAAGCTATGTACCATGACATTTTTTAAATGATAAACCCTAGTAGAGTACAATACTAATGAAATAAGGACAGCTATACAGACCAACACAGCAGAATAGAAACTGTCAGTATGATAAGTCCATGCTATATTGTCCACTGCTCTTTGTTAACAACAATCAAGAGTATTCAGCAAAGGAAGTACACTTTCCTCAGCAAAACAAACTGGAAAAATATATGTTTACACGGAAAAGAATACAGTGGGGCATTTATCATACAGCATACATAAGATCTAGCTCAAAATGGTTTAAAACCTTAAATATGATATTTCAAAGTATAAAACAGCAGAAAACACTAGAGAAGAACCTCATAACATTAATCTTGGCAATTATTTTTTAGTTATGGCCTCCAAAGCACATGAAGGAAAGATGGGAAATAAATGAATGATATATTAAATTAAAGAATCTTTTCTGTAAAATCGTCCCACAAGGGAAAAGCCAGGCCTGAAGCAAAAGAAAATATCTGATATAGAGTTAATATAAAGCACATTAAGAATGCCTACAACTCCATCACAAAACAACAGAAATAAAATCTGATTCTAATTATGTAAGTGATATGAATGAATGTTTTTTTCAAATAAGGCATACTAGGGCCAGCCAAATAACTCAGTGGATTTAAGCACCTGCAAGCAGGCACAGGAGACAGAGATTTGATCCTCGGGTCTGCCATTCTGGCCCCATCCCCAGGGTGCACTGAGATGGCAATTGAGACTAAGTATGGTGGCTCGCTCCTATAATCCCAGTTCTTGAGAGGCAGTAAACAGGTGGATCACTACAAATCCAGTCTAGTAGTGAAACCCTGAACACTCTGTAGACCTTTCCCTAAAATACTAAATAAATGAATAAATAAATAAGACATATCAATGGCTAAATTGGTATATGAAAATGTGCTTAACATTATTTACCATCAGATAGTTAAAAATAAAAGCACAATGAGTTATGATTTCAAACCTGTTAGGGCGATCATTACACTAAATAAAGAGACAAAAAATAACTAGCTTTGATAAGGACTCAAGATTGATTCAGCTTTGTCTGAATTATTATAATTGTAAAATAGTGCCAGCTTCTGGGAAAAAGCATGGTAACTTTATTAAAAATTAAAAAGAAAATTATTATCCAACAATCAGATTTTTGAGTACATATTCTAAAGAACACAAACAAGGCGTTGGTGAAATTTGTGCCATTATTATGTTTATTGAAGCATTGTTCACAATAGCCAAGATGTATAAAATAACCCAAATGATCAGTAAAAAATGAAGAAAGTACAATATTAACAAATAATAAAATAGAATTAAATTATAACAAATAAAATGTTCTTTCCTGATACAGCAATATGGATGAATGTAGTTGATATAATCTTAAGATAGGCCAGTTGTATGACAAATATTGCCTGCTTCACCTTATACAAAGAATCAAAACTGGTTAAAAGCTTTTACTTGTAGATTTAGAAAGTTGAATGATGGTTTTAAGGGGCACGAGGAAAGGGAAATGGGGATTTACTGTCCAACCAGTATACAATTTCAGTTCTTCCAATTGAGTAATTTCTAGAGATCTGTTGAATACCATTGTGCTCATAGTTAAGAGTGCTGTGTTGAAAAGGAAAATAAATATTAGAATGCTGAATTTGATGTCATCTGTTTTTTTCCCTTATCACCACAACAAAAAAGATAAGATGTAGAAACTTCATGTAGACAGAATGTTGAAATATTTTTCTTTTTTGGTCCAGCGAGATAACTCAGCAGAAGAAGCATTTGCCTGGAAAGTGTAGAGTCCTGAGTTCAATCCCCAGTAGCACAAAATATTTTTTTTCTTTTTCATATCTACATCTTTATTTAAAAGTCACTCAGATGTCAATAATAGATTTTCTTCTTAAATTTATAGCTAACAGAGAAAAAATTAAAATTGATCATTGAGTCTGCATAGTTCTATCTGGTTTTGGATTACAGGTGCTGTTCCAGTATGTGCTTATAATTCAGACAAAACAGGTTTAAAGTGTGAGCAAAAGAAGTAGAATTAGAATGCCACTGTTTGACATTTTTCAATATTTTTGCAACTATCAAGTATATCGATTGTATTATTTTAAACATTTGCAAATATTCTTTTTTTATTTTAGGGAAGGTCTACAAGCTGTTCAGGGTCTCACTACTAGATCAAACTCATAGCGATTTGCCTGTTTACAGCCTCCCAAGAGCTGTGATTACAGATGTGAGCCACCATGCACAATCTCCATAACGTCTCAGCATTCCCCTGGGGTGTGGAACTGGTTTGGTAAGCTCAGGGATCAAAGCTCTGGCCCTTGTGCTTGCTTGCAGGTACTTTAAACCACTGTTCTAATATTATAAACTCAACTCTTACAAATAATTTAGAGACTATTAAATTAGTAAGATCTCAATTTCCACACCTATAATTGGTTTACATTTTAAATTCATTGTCTGTTAATGCAATAAACAACTTTTAAACTTTTGGTTAAAAGATGGCTAATATGCAATTTTAAAAGTAATGAATGATTGTGTGTTCCTAAAGAGTTAGAGAATAAGAAAACATATCAATGATTTAGACTAAAGTACAGTAAGAGGCCTTAGAACCAGTACCCAATTTTGACTGTGAATATAACAGAAGCATAAAAAACCCTGAGATAAGGTGTTGGATAAATGAAGTGTTAAATGATTGAAAGGAAATCGGGGGATATAAATATAGTTATAAGAGAGAGGGAGAGAGAGAGGTGAGAGAGAGAGAGGAGGAGGAAAGGACAGGAGAGGAGAGGAGAGGAGTGGAGCAGAGGGGAGAGGAGGGGAGGGGAGGGGAGAGGAGAGGAGAGGAGAGCAGAGGAGAGGAAAGCAGAGGAGAGGAGAGGAGAGGAGAGGAAAGGAAAGAGTGAGAGAAAGAGAGATCCTTAGGGAAATAGAGATATCGGGAAAATGAAGGGAAATTGTGGCTGAGAGCCACAATTTGAGATAGTTTGAGATAGTTTCAGGACAAAGTATATTCTTCCATGGAACTAAGATAATGAAGAAGAGAGAATACATACACGCTTGGAAACTGAGGGAATAAATGAGACTTTCGGTGATATAACTGATGCAGGTAGTGAAGTACGGTAATAATAGAAAGCGCTAAGCTTCAGTGAGTCACATCATTTTCCATCAAACAGCCAGTAGAGGCCAAGCCTTAAGCAACATATTCTGCCATAAACAAATTAAGTCTACAGACAACTCAAATGAACCTTGGTCTTCCTTAGGTAATTCTCTAGATTAGATTTCAGTCTGGCTGACATGTTTATTGTGATGTGGTGTAACACCATGTAGGCGACCAAAATAAATTTTATCTACAGAAACTATGAAAAAAATATGTGTTAGTTTTGTTTTTATACAGAAACAGAAAATATAGCAAGAGATGAATGGGGAATTAGATCAAATTTGAGAGTATAGATAGACGTACAATTGTAATGAAATAATATGGATTTTCAATCAAATCTAAATATAGGTAGAGTTACTTTTTACCTCTCAAAAGGGAGGATGTTATCTCCTTGGTAACTTAAAAGCTCAGAACATGAGAACATTTGATACGTGATGGCCTTCCAAATTGACCACATTTACTGCCAAGCTGCTGAGAGATCACTGTTCAGGAAGGGAAGACCCCTGTTTTACTGCCTCTCAATGCATATATCAGCATGAAAAATTATTTTCTAGAAATAATAAAAATGTCAAATAAGGTGAAAATGGTGTCCTGCATGGAAATTGGTGCAGCTACATTGAAATTAAATAGGCACAGAAATAAAGAAAAGAAAACAACCGAATTCATATGCTCAATTCAGCTAATTCCCGGTAGGTAGGAGAGAGAAGAATGAACTGCAATGATTTAGGAAAATCTGATTGTAGGGGTAGGGAATGAGGGAAATGAGAAATACTAGGGAAACCACAAGTACCAGCATAGGAATCATCATAGAGAAGGCAACTATCACAGGAGAAAAGGTGAGAAACCCAGAAGACAGGCTTTCCTCTGGAAAGTAAAAGAGAAGTAAAGCTCTAAAACCAATTAAATCATTGTAGGAGACTGGCTGAGCTGTGATCCCCACCACTACAATTGCGGAAGACAGGCTGACCCTGGATACCTACAAGGCACTGGTAAGCCCTGCCCTGACCCCCAGCAGCATTGGGATGTTCTGCCACTATGATATCAGAAACCATGCTGAATCCCGGATAGTAGGAACTTCACTGAGCCTATCATCCCAATTTCTCAGCAGCCTTACTGACCTTCCCTACCCTTCTCCTTTCACTGCCAAGCCCAGGTGAATACTTGAAGCTTCAAAAATGTGAAGACGAAGAGGAAAAGACAATCTCATACCTCCAGCTAACCCTGAACAAGTCCAAGATATAAGGAAATAGAAAAACTTGGAAGTCACATACCTGAAATTTCTGAAATGATAGCAACTGAAATAAACAATTTCATCAAGCGATGGGGGAAATCAGATCAGAAATAATCTTTCAGGTAAAAAAAAGAAAGAAAAAAATGAGAAAAATAATGAAAGAAATGTTCAGTGCATCTAAAAAGACAGATTAAAAGAAAGAGGGAATAGAAAATTGATCAAAACATTGGACAAACGATAGAGGGAATAATTAGAAACCATAAAACAGATTCAAATCCATATTGCCAAAATTAATAGTCCCTTTTAAATCTGGATAGACTTTCAGACCTTGAAGAAAGCATTGCAATTAGTGACTGGGAAAGGAAAGTGCTCTTAAAAAAACAAAGAACCTGAAAAATAGTAATTCAACAGCTTCCAGATGATGCAAAGAAAAACAATACAAGACTGATAGGTGTCAATGACATACCAAGAATCAACCAAATTATTTAAAAAAAGACTATTTGCAGAAGTAGTAGAAGAAAATTTACCAAACATAGGGAAAGAATGTGACATATAGTTAAGTGAGGTAAATAGAACTCCAATTACCCATGGTCAAAATGACTCTACACCCAAGCCCTTATTAGACAGATTCCACAGAATTAACCAAAACAAACAAATAAACAAAGCTGTTAGCAATAAGAAACAGATCACCTATAATGGAAAGACCATCACTATCACAGGAGATTTCACAACACAAATCATCAAGTTAAGAATAGCTTAGAGGGAAGGGTTACAGGTCCTGAAAGACAATTTCCAACCCAGGTTGATGTATTCTATAAAACTATCCATCAAATTTAATGGAGAAATATGATAAAGAATAACTGAACAAACTTGTGACATCCAAACCAACCCTATGAAGAATACTGTCAGATATTCCAGAAAGAAACCAAAATTATCAAAACTTCAACAGAAAGGAACTTCAAGGCAGAGAAAGCAATTAAATAGAAGGGAAGCGTAGGGAGCCTTCAGCAGGGAAATAGTATGGTAAAGATAAGACAATACATATCAGTTATAATCATCAATGTAAATGGTCTCAATTCACCAATCGAAAGAAGCAGACTGGAAGAGTGGATCAAGAAAAAAAAAATCCACAATATGCTGGATATAAGAAATACCTTCAACTAAAAAAAATCCATAAACTAAAATCAAGGGATGGAGAGACCTGGGAAATAGCTCTATGGCACAAGAGCCTAAAAGGAAAGTGCAAGGCCAAGAATTTGAACCCTGGTCCCACCAAATAAATAAATAAATAAATGAATGAATGAATAAATAAATAAATAAATAAAGTCCCACCAAATAAATAAATAAATAAGTAAATAAATAAAAAAAAGATAAGATTAGATAAATGTGAAGGGATGTAAAATAATACTTTACACAACAAAAGCCCAGGGGAAAAAAAAACAAAACAAAACAAAACAAAAAAAAAAAACGGGTAGCTATTCTGGTTGCTGACAAAGTAAATTTCAAACCAAGAATGGTCAAAAGAGGTAAAGAACATCACTACATACTTTTTAGGAGAAAACTGTAAGAGGACCAGACAAAAATTATCAATATATATGCACCCAATGTAATAGCACCCAAGGATAAGAGACAAAGTTTAACAGATATAAAAAGTTTAATAAGCCATAATTCAATTGTATTATAGGACTTTAAAATATTTAACTATCAGAGAGATAGTTAGACTAGGAAAAATATCATTTCAGAAGAAATAGCAAAACTGTACCAAAATTTTGAAGAAATGGAAGCAGTAAACCTTTAAAAAGTATTCCCCCCAATTTCAGAATACACATTCTTCTCACCTGCCCATGGAACATGGATCAGAATAGATCATGTGCTAGAACATGCAATATGCTCAGCATGCCAAGGAACTGAAATTATCTTACACATCTTATCTGATGACACTACAAAGAAATTAAAAACTACTGAGAAAAGAAATTCCAAAAGATCCCAAAGCACATGAAAATCAAATAACATCTCTTGAGTAATTAATGGGCCCCAGATGAAATTAAAATAATCATTACACAGTATTTACAGTTGTTATGGTTTTTGTCTATTATTGTTTTGTACCCCCAAAGTTTGATGCAGTCATGGGGAAGCTTCTGGAGTTTGTGCTTGATTCTTGGTCCAATTCCAGGATTGCAGGTGTGAGTTCTAATCCTACACAGGGTCAGGTAATTTGCATTACAATATAAGGAGGAGAGAGATGCTAGCCAGTTGCCTGTGCTGCTGCCACACTCTCCGCTCTTTGCCACCGCCAAGAATGGCTGCTCTCTGTCATGTGCCACTCTGTTTTGGAGCCAGCTGAGTATACACTGAAATCTCCACTAATTTTGTGCTAAATAAAACTTTCCCTCCTTAATTCTTATTGTTGGGTATTTGTTCCAGCAATGAGGAAAGAATAACTGAGACAATAATCAAATAAATATTCATATACAACTTACCAGAATCTGTAAGATGCAATGAAAACTGTCTTAAGAAGGAATTTATAGCTGCAAATTTTCACATCAGGAAAAGAGTGAACCCAAATAAACAATATTTTGCTGATTCCTAAGCTTCTAGATGAAGAAGAGTAAGTCAAGCCAAAGACCCAAGAAGGCAGGAGATGCTAAAGATCAGGGCAGAAATTAATGCAGTGGAGACAAACAATACAAAGAAAAAATGAATAAAAGAGTTGTTTTTTGAAAGAATAAATAAAATTGATAAACCCCTATCCAACTGTATCGAAAGAATTGAATAATTTCAAATGGATTCAATAACGCATAAAAAGTATAAAATCACTACAGACCCTATAGAAATTAAGAAGATCACCACCACTTACTTTTGAAATCTTTTCTTTCACAGAAGAAATGATGGAAAGCACAGAAAAAAAATGGACAGATGGACAGATTCCTAGATACATATGAATTACCAAATCTGAAACAATAAGCCTTAAAAGTTCAGAATAATCCATTATAAGCCAATGACTTAGAAAATGTAGTAAAATTATAACAACAAATAAAACCTCAGGTCAGATGAATACACAACTTAACTGTACAAGAAATTTAGAAAAGATTTAATGCCCACTATTCTCAAAAGCTTCAATGAAATTGATAGAGACGCAGTTCTCTCTAACTCATTCCTAGAGATAAGTATTACTATGATATCAAGAGCAGAAAAAGACCCAACCAAAAAAGAGAACTACTGGTCAAAGTCTCCAATGAGCATAGATGATCATAGATGGGAAAAATCATCAATAAAATACTAGCAAATACAATGCAGATAATCATCAAGAAGATTATACTACATCATAAGCAAGTGAAATTCATCTCAAGAATGCAAAGATGTTTCAGTGTATGCAAACCTTTAAATGTAATACATCACATCGACAGAGCCCCCCCCCAAAAAAAATACATATATATATATATCTGACAGAAAATCTAAATATATGGTCTTCAATTCAACCTGGTAAATGTCATTTATGCCAAACCACAGTTAACATAATACAAACTGGACAAAGAATGGAAGTATTCACTTTAAAATCAGAATAAGACAGGAATGCCTACTATCACCACACTTATTCAATATAGTTCTGGAAACATTAGCCAGAAAAAGTATACAAGAGACAACTCAAAGGATTCCTAATGAGATACACTACAAAAAAGGCCTCAAAGACTCTCACAATAACTTGTAGATTTAATTACTAAGTTGAAGAGTGTATCAGGACATAAAGTCGAAACAAAAAAATCAGTAACATTTCTGTACATGAACAACAAGTGTGCCGAGAAAGAATTTAGGAAAACCAAATCTTTAAAAAATACATCCAAAACAATGAAACCCTTAGGAATCCATCTCAATAAAGAAGCAAATATTTTGTGCAGTGAAATCAGAATTCTAAAAAAGAGATCAAAGAAGATTTCAGAAAATGGAAAGATATTCACTATTGCTGGATGAGAACCAAAATTGTGAAAGGCAATATTCCCAAAATTGACATACAGGTTCAGTACAATCCTAGTTAAAATATTCTTAGTGTACCTCACAGATCTTGAGAAATCATTCTTAATTATCATCTGGAACCAGAAGAGACATAAAAATAACAAAACTTAACTTGGACAACAAAGAAGGAGGTATCATAATCCTTGTCTTGAAATTATACTACAGAGCTACTGCCATAAAACCAGCATGACATTGTTTATAAAAAAAGAACAGTCCTGAGGATAAATTGAACAGTTTGAAGATGCAGACACAACTACAAACATATTCAGCTACTTTGACAAGTGAGTCAAGCATATTCACTGGCAGAAAGGTAACCTCTTTTATAAGTGGAGCTAGGAAAAACTGGTTTTCCACATGCCAAAAGCTAGAAATTAGGCCCATATCTATGGGAAGGGCTTTTCTTCCCCTTAATTATATTTATTTATTTATTTATTTATTTATTAGTTTGTTTGTTTGTTTGTTTGTTTGTTTAATGTTATGGCTTGCTCAGCCTGCCCTGGAAGTGGGGCTGGCATAGCATGTGGTGTCAGGGATTTAACCACACTCCTTGTGGCTGCTGAAGCCTGCTGAAACAGATGCTTTAGACAACTAAGCTATCTCACCGGCCCCATATCTATGACCAGGTATTACTCTTACATAGAAATGGAACAAAATTTCAATACAGAAAAACTGAATCTACTGGAGAGGAAAGTAGGGAGAAATCATAAAGGCATAGTAGTAGGCAGATTTTATTAACAAATACAAATTTGTTAGGAAATATTTCAAAAGATCAACAACTGAGATCTCATCTCTTTTAAACATTTCTAAATGTTTTCTTATCTTTGCAAGTTTTTTGCAGTTTCTTCTCTCAATAATTTCCAATGTCATTGCACTATGCTCACATAATATGCATCTGATATCAATTCTTTTGCAGTTACTTAAGCACATTGTATGTGCTACCACCTGATCTAGTTTGGAGAACATCCAACGTATAGCTGGAAAAACTGTGCATTCTGATTTTATTGGTTGGAATACTCTGTAAGGCCTCCTGAGTCCATTTCTTCACAAATTTGGTTTAATTTCATTATTTTTTAACCTCATTTTTTCCATGGTTGATATGTCTTTTTGTGTCAATAGAGTAATAAATACCCCAATATGATTGTGTTACTGCTATTAGATTTTTCATGTCTGTTAAAATTTTTCTGATATAGTTGAGTGTTCCTACATTGAGTTCATGTGTATTTATAATAGTTGTCTCTTCCTCTGGCAGTTTTCCCATAAGAAGTATATAATGATCTTTTTGTCTGTTTTAGTTACACTTGGTTTGAAGATATTCTCAGCGACAAGCATAGCTATCCGTACTATATTCTGGGTTTGTGTCGCATAGCATATTGTTTTTCATTTGACATTCATTCCATCAATTTATTTTTGAGTTAAGCGTGTTTCTTGTATGCAGCACTCCTCGCTCTCTCTCTCTCTCTCTCTCTCTCTCTCTCTCTCTCTCTCTCTCTCTCTCTCAGAACTTGAGATTTCAATTTTGTTACTTCATCCACTCTGTTAGTCTGCTTCATTTGATTGGGGGGTTGAGGCTACTTACATTCATAGCTATAACTCATATGTATGGCTCATTTTTGTCATGTTGCTTTCCTACTGTACTGTATGATCCCTACTGTTCTCTTTTACTTAATTACTTTCTCTGCTTGGTAGTTCTCTTCTGTTGTTTTTGAAGTTGTGGTCCTCTTTGTCTATTTCTAAAATATCTGTCAGCACTATTTGTAAGGTTGATTTGATTGTGATAAATCTCTTCAGTTGTTCTTTGTCGTGGACATACCGAATCTTCATATTAAATTTAACAATCAGTCTGGGCTGAAATTTATTTTTTTTTTCAGGACTTCAACTATCTCTTTCCAAGTTCTTCTTGATCTGATGTCTGTGGTGAAAAATCTTCCATGGTTCTGATGGACTTTCAATTATAGTTGATCTGTTTTTTCTAGCATCCTTCAATATTCTGCTCTTTTGCCCAATTTCTAGGATCTTGATTATTATGTGTCTGGGTGATGCTTGATTTTCATTATGGCTAACTGTTTTTATAATGTTTCAGTTATCTCTATGTCAGATTGTTTCCCCTGCATTGAAAATTATTTGGCTACTATTTCTGCAAGCACTTTTTCTGTCTCTTTTATTATATCTACCTGCTCCATTGATACCTATTACTGTTATATTATTTGCTACATCATCTTACTTCTGTTGCATTGTTATTTCCTGGTTCCTTGTTATTTTCAAGAGATTTTTCTTTTCATGTTCACTAGTTTCAATGCTATCTTCAAGGTCTGGCATTCTATCTTCTGTCTCGTGGCAGTGGTTTTTCCAGCTTTCAATAGAATTCTCAATGTCTTGGATATCTGTTTGAATCTGTTTCGTGCATTCCAACTATTTCTTGTATTGTTTGATGTTTCCATCATTTTCCTATTTATTACCTCTTTTTTATTTGTCTCTTCCCTAGATGTATCAAACTATTCTTTTCACTGTGGCTGTCATTCCTTTTTTACCTGAGAGATTATTTCATATCTGATTTCCTCCCAAGCTTAATGCAGTTGTTTATTTAGGTTGCTATCATCTCAGAAATTTCAAGTGTGTGACTTTCAAGTTTTTCTATGACCTTTCTACAGGAGGTGTTTTGGGTGGGCCAGAGGTCTGAGAATGCCTTTTGTTCCTTTCATCATTTTTGCAGTCACAGTAAGTGAACAAGTTGCAGTTCATCAGGGATCTACAGAGAGTAGGAGGACAGGGTAGGCTCACCAAAGCTTCTGATGTGTTGTTTCTACCACTGTGTGGTTTCTGCTTCATTAAGGAGAGGACATCAAACTGTAGTTCAAGAAGGATCAGATGCTGAAGAACACAGGCCGAAGTTGTGCAAGACTCTTTGGATGAGGCATTGGTGCAGCACAGTGCTCAGATGCCTGAGTTTTGGCAAGCATGAGAGAAAGCAGACAATATTCACGGGAGAGGGAGGAGGCACTCATAGTAGAAAAAAAGAAAAAAAGAAGCTTTTATTCTAGCAAGTCATGACTTTTCTCTCTCCAAGTGGTTGATTTCCACATAGATTCTAGGAAAAGAAGAGATAAATATATTTCAATTTTTACTCCAATGGCAGCAAGAAAATTAAACTACAAAGCACCATACATCTTGTTAAGAAGAATGGACCTTAGATCCCTGAAGAACATAGTTACCTCATTGGTCTAAAAGAATCAGCTTCTCAAAGAGTGATTCATAAATTCACCTTAGATACTTATATGACCACTGCCTATTATTTTAAACAATATGCTACATAAATTAAAAACATCCTTGAAAAGAAGCAATAATGCTAACAAAAGTGGGTAAAAATCTGTAGAAAACTGAATGCCTTTGAATGGTTTTTGTGTCAAATAATTTCCAGTATGGAGTACGAATAATGAAACAAGTGAAAATGAATGTACCTAGGAGGCTGGACATGAGAGAAGCTTTGTCAGGCAGTTTCTTTTGGTGATTATTTTCCTTTTAGTCATATTAGAGTTACATCACCAGTGTTCACCACTGAGAATGAGTGATAGTTGATAAATTAGAACTTAGTGAGCATCGCAGAACGTTTGGTGGTTACCGTAGTTTATGTTTTTCATTGACAGCACAATGCAATGACAAATAATTCAAATTTCAAAATCTTATTTATTTATTTATTTGGTATGGGTCTTGCTATGTACCTCAGACTCACAATGATCCTCCTATCTCAGCCACCCCAACGCTGGAATTACAGTTTCGTGCCATCACACCCAGTTTTGGTGGCCCATATGGCATGTGGTACTACAGATCACACTCAGAATCCTGTACTTGCCTGGTAGGTGCTTAGACAGCCAAGCTACCTCACTCGCCCCAAATTCCCATATATTAAGTGAATGCTTAGATACATCTTCCTTTGAAGAGATTTTTTATGGAGTAACACTGTATTCTAGTTACTCTGCTCGCACATGGGAATTTACACTGGTAAACCAAGTACATAGGACCTTTGTAGTGAAGGTAATGATTTGCATCTGATTTGTTTGCTGCTATTTCCCCACCAGAAAAAGCCTGGTGCCTCCCAGATGCTGAATAAATAGCAGGTTTCAGTGTAGGTCATTAAGGAGGTGAGGTAATAAGTCATGGGGCATCAGAGGTGTGAGATACTGTAAGGAGTATCCAGCATCAGGAGCAATTAAAGCCTCTGAAGGATCAGGTGAACATAAGTGAAACAAACAGGAGTTGTAGTTAAGTGTGTGTGTGTGTGTGTGTGTGTGTGTGTGTGTGTCGGTGGGGGTTATGAGGTGGGAGAGGAGTACTAGAAGGGCAGACAGAAAACCCTGAGGCAGCATTGCGCCCTGCAGGACTTGGAAGAAGTGTCATAGGTCTGAACATAGAGCATAGGGGAGACCATAACACAGACTAGACTCAAATGATAGAAGCTGTTACTATGCCATATTAGAGTGGTCAGCATTATTATCATAGAAACACAAAGACATGAAAAACATTAAAGGGAAGAATGATACAACTGTTTGTGTTTAAAGATACCTTCTGGAAAAATGATAGAACAAATGTTAAAATTTTACTCTAACTATAGGTATTTAAAATGATGAATAAAAATTATTTTAAATTTTGCACATCTAGAGATCAAAGAGTGGCATCACGTGTGCAGGCGAAATGCTCTGCCACTGAGCTACATCTCCAGGCTAATGAAAGTTCTTTATAATAAGCAACATCCATCATTTTGTTTTACAAGAAAATAAAAAAGAGAAAATGTCAGGATAAGTAGACTTTAAGGATGTAAACACATGGATTCAAACTTAAGATATTCTGAGAATTACAGGGAATCTTTATTTTAAACAGTTCAAGAACTCTGTTTCATTCTAAAACAGGTAGGGAATACGGACTTTGTGCTTCAGAAAGGTCAGGACTTCGAAATAGAGCATGAAGTGTCAAGCTAGGTTCCTTAAAAGCTATTCCCTACAATGAAGAGGGAACAAGAAATTCTACTTAAAGAGAAGGCAGGAAGCATATTTTTCTGACTAAAGGTGGAAAGGGTAGCCATCTCCAATTCTACTCTTCTTCAAAATTTTTTTTCTTAATAAGCCTCAAGAAATACCAACTTGAAAATGATACAAAGATGAGGCCGGAAGTCCAAGCTCACACGTTCTGTCCATCTCCTTCATGATTCTTAGGATGAAGCTCTCACATTCCAGCCCTGAAAGATGTGCATAAGAAATCACAGTCTGCGAATTCTAAAAATAACTAAAATCTACGATAAGCCAGATTCATGGGTGAGGATAATAATCCCAAGATTTTAAAGTGTAAGACAATATAAAAGAAATGATTATAAAACAAATACATTGATAATGATAATTTAAGTGTTCAACTCCAAAGAAAGGAACAAAACCAAATTTTTAAATGGTGTAATTAATGCAAATAAAATCTTAGAATTTAAAAATACAGTGACTATAACTAACAATACAATCAGATGTTTACATTCAGATTAAGAGAAGAAGAGTGTACAGAGATATTAAGTGTGAGGAACTAAGTATGTACATAGTACAAAGACATGAAAATCTAGTGTATTTATTTATTTTTTATGTATTTGATACACAGTCTTTCTATGTAGCTCAGACTGGTAGTGATCCTCCTGTTTTCAGCTTGCCCAATGCTGAGATTACAGGCATCTGCCACCATGCCCAGACTTAGTGGCAGGCTTAGTGAGCCCAGAGTGGGGCTGGCATGGTATGTGGTGCTGGGGAACCAACCCTGCTCCTTACACTTGCCTAAGTAGGCACTTAGTCCCCTGAGCTATCTCACTAGCCATTACAGAAAAAGATGCTAAACTAACTCTAGTTTGGCTATATGAATACTGTTATAAAACATAAAATCTTTTATTTCCTCAAATTTTGAGAGCTAATGGCTCAATTTTATCATATGTTATGAAATTCTCAAAATTTTATCTTCAGGATAAACTGAAGATAAAACTAGTTGAAAGAAAAACTAGATCATTCCACAGCTAGGCACACAGTCATGAGATTCCAGGTCTCTAAAGATAGAAATGAATTCTTAAAAGGCATTACAAAGCCAACATAGACTAGTTATTTGCCTTCTGTGTATCTTCCTGAATGAGGTAAGGTAAAAACATCCTATGACAGCGATTCTTTCTTACCACGTTTGTAACAACCTAACCAACAATAGTTAAATCTTGAACTTGATGTATATGCCTATTCATAGCAAATGCTGTGTATATAGGCAGTAGAGTACTACTAGGCCATCAACAGAATACATTTAAATCCTTTTCAGGAAAATTGATGACCCTTGAGACCGTAGTAAATGAAATAAATCTGACACAGATGGTTAAGTATTGCATGGTTTCTCATCTATGAGGAGCCAAAGTCTAAAAAATTTGAAGATTAAAATCAAAGATGGTCATTAGGGAGCTGGTCCTTCTGTGGACAGCAAGGGCGTCTAGTGATGGAGGAAAAAGATAAGGGGGAGGAAGGTGAAATAAAAAGGGTGAAGAGGAGACTTGAACAGGTACCAACTCCTGCAGGCATTGCAGCTCTCTTGCATTTGCTAGTAATAAAGTAGAAATAGGCCCAGCCAGGAAGGGATCATCTTCATAGTGCTGAGCAAAAGCCTACCCATCGAAAATTGTCTGCCCACTTAAAAATAATTCACTTCAAAAGACGACAAGATAACTATTTCCACCAAAGACTGAGAAAACGTTTCACTAAATTACCTTTGGAGGAAAACAAATAAGTTTGCTATTTTAGGAAGAAATAAACGGGAGTCACAATAATTGTTATATAACTTGAAGTAGCATATTTGTAGAAGTAATTATAAGAGGACAAAAATAATACAATTAATAAACACTTTGAAATAGAAATGAGAAAAAAAATGAAATTTACATAGTAGAAAAATGTACTTTGATGGAGACCAGAATTTATGTGGGAGGAACACAAGGAATAGTTCAGTTTTGTTCTGTGAAATACTTTGATAACACTTGTAGGAATTCCTAAAAACATAGAAATACTATATGTCACATCTAAATATTAAATAAAAGTAAGGAAAATTAATGCAACCAACAAAATTCAGCAAAAAGGACCAAAGAAATGCATTGTATTAAGAAAACTCAAACTCAGATAAATTTTAAGTAAAATTTGAAGTCAATAATCACAATATTTGAAGGGATTCAATTACAGCTTAAAAGGTTATCCCAATTGTTTAAAAAAAAAACACCCCAAAAAACAAAAAAAGACGCCTGGCTGATATACTGCTTTCACAGAGAAATCAATGAGATGGATGAAAAATATGAGTAAAAAGTGCTTTCTCTATTATTCTTTGCTCGCACTGTTTTCATTAATGTTCTAATGGCCCCAAACGTTGGTCTCAGGGCAGCAAGGCTTCCATTCTCTGCCAACAGGGCAGTGTGTAGGATGGACACACAGTTATTGGCATAGGAAACTTGGAAATCTTACCTGTGCTAACATCAAGAGTATTGATTTAAATTCTGAGGTCTGATACCTAAATCCAGTGAGAATGCGTTTCACAAAAGTACTTTGAAGATTAGGATGTTTCCCAAAAGACAACCAACATTTTATTGTTTACCCAAGGTACTACAAGTCTTTTAAAGTAGACTCTGCTCCAGTTTCTGTCTGTTTTAGTAGCTTTATTCAGTTCTATATTTGATTTCCAGAAGAGAAATTACTTATACTCTTAACACAATCATAAAACTTCAACCATATTGTTTTTGAATATTCTAGGTTTTTTTTTTTTTTTGAAGATGGAAATAAAGCACATTAGCTTTAAAATAGCAAAGAAATTATTTTCCTTTTTGTGTGTGTGTTTTTAAGGAAGGTGTTCCGTATCTCACTACTGGATTGAACTTGTAGTGATCTGTCTGTTTATGGCCTCCCAAGAGTTAGGATTACAGGCATGCATTACCAGGCCCAGTATCAAGTGCCATATCAGCGTGAACCAGAGGCAGAGCCAACACAGAATGCTGGGACTTGAAACCTATCCTTGCACTTACCTAAGCAGGGAATTTAATTCACTGAGCTATCTGGCCAGTCCTTAATTTTGATTTTTAAATGTTATGCCTAAAATATATATTGAACATAGGTTTTGTTTTGTTTTGTTTTGTTTTTTTTCCAAATAAAACCAGTTATATGCCCTCCAGGAACATGTGCTTTGAACTTCCAGCTTCTTTTGTTTTTTAAGGTATCTGGTCCGGCGACTCTGTCCACAGCTTGGATTTCTAGTGATACTCCGGTGTGCAGTCTCCCCAGTACTGGAAATAGAGGTTGTGCCGCCACATCCGGACTTGGCGCCTGGCTCACAATGCCTATGGGCAGGGCCAGTGTGGTCTGTGGTGCCAGGAATTGAACCCCAGGCCCTACATTTGCCTACACAGGTGCTTAGTCCACTGAGCTAACACACCAGCCCTCGCAATTCTTGATAGTGGTTAAGACTACACTTAAAATTTTAAACTAGAGAGTTATATTTATAGAAATAAAAGAAAATATGGACTGGGAACATAGTGGAGTTCTTACTTAGCATGTACACAGACCTGAATTCAGCCTCCAGGTTCATGAGGGTGAGCAGCTAGTGCTCAACTGAGTACTTGGCTAAAGAAGAATGCTCAACAGTAAGGATTACGGTATTTTGAACTTGCAGTGGGTTTATCTGTTTATGTCACAAACTGAGGAACAACTTATGATACTTGCGTGCGTGTGTGTGTGTGTGTGTGTGTGTGTGTGTAAACTGCACAAACAGCAAGTTTCAAATAAAAGTCCTGATGAGAAAAGGTTATAATGGCCATGTTGGACGTATGTACATTAACCAGTTCTATTATTCTCGCTGCCAAGTATATCAAAATATCACTACTGGCTTAATACTGTGGAAGAAAATAGACATATGTAGAGTATGATCACAAGAAAGTCAGATTAAAGCTTTAACATTTATGTCTTTTATATGTACTATACATTTCAAGATCATATTAATCCACTGGAAATGCTACATGCAAGTTTTTGAATGTGCATTTCTTAGATTGACACATCAAGTGTATTTATAGGTAGATAACAAAAATGTTACGGTATGACAATAAATTAATTTACTTTGCATATATCTTACTATTTAAATGACTTATACTAGTATCCTTTTCTAAGGCTAGGGAACTGAAATTACCAACTGCTTCTGTTACAAGGTAGCAATATCATTAATTTCCTGGATGTTTAGCAACTAAAGTTTGCAGACCAAAAATTAGAGAGGTAAATGGCCTACAAGGATAGCCAATATTTTGTTCCTAGCTCTCCAAGGTCAGTGAGAACTCAGGACATAAGAGAACCTCTGATGTGACATCCTGTAACTAAGTGATATACCAAATTTTCTGATCAAAGTGATTAGGGGATCACAGAGGAAAGTGATTGACGATGTATAGTGTGCCTAAGGAGAGTCACCTAGAGAGAAAAAAAAAATTCACTCAGGCTTTCACAGAGTGCAAATTGGTCAAGCAAGGGCTCCGACTCATCCAGATGGCTGACGCTGAGAAAAGATCTACAAGGTGCTGTACATGGTTTCATGGCAAATCCTGAGGAGATTTGACTGACCTTATCAGATAGCAAAAGTTCCATTTTTAGTTATATAGGTCTTGCTTTAACTTGGTCTTAACCATCTCACAAAAAAAAAAAAAAATAAGCACAAGGTATAAAAATAAAGCTATGTTAATGCGTTGAGCTGTAAAAGACTCAAGTCAACAACTTTGGACAATTTCCAGATGTGCTGATAACTTGCTACTATTATGGATTATTGGTCTATGTTAGGTTATTTTGCTGAATTCAAATAACTACAATCTTTGAACTGGCCTCAAGTACGAAAAGCTTTTAAAGCTTCTCTAACTGTAATAGATCACACATCTCTGAAAAAAAGCAAAGCAAAAAAGGTGGATATGTTAGGAGCCATGGGAGATAAGAAATCAATCAAATGTTTTTAGGCAGGACTGTCAGTGTCTAAAGCAAACAAGCTACCTCAGTCTTGAGATAAACATCCTGTCTAGTTAAAGTCAGCTATCAGTCACAAGGAAAACTTGTGTCACATGTTACTAACTCTGCAAAAATATAAATAAAATAATATTTTGTAAAAAAACTATATATATGCATATATATTTATATATACATATATACACATACAAGATAGGATAGATATATGGCTATTAACTCAGTTCATTGAGAAGAAGGGTTTGTACTAATATTATTTAGACAAGATATCCTGTGTACATCTTGTCCTATGAATAACTACTATGATGACAACCAGTATGCAATGTATTATTGTAACAGTCCTACTCACCTATATTGAAACTGTTTCATTACTATTTCATTTTTTCTCATTAAAATAAGAAAATGAAAAAATTAATTAAAAGTTATAAAATGTTTGAATATATAGATATGTTTAATTTGATTCAAACATTAACGATGTATTGAAATATTACATGGTACCCTATCAATGTGCATAGTTTTTATGTTTTATTTACCAGTTAAAATAAATTCATAATTGAGAAAAATTTAAAATTCAAATTTACACTAAAAACTAAAATTTTAGAAAATGTCTTAAGCTAGTAAGGACTCAGTAAAAGTTGACTATTATTAGTGCCAATCATGTAAATATTAATGGTGAATATTTATAGATGTTGGCATTTCAGCGAATGGTTGCTTCGACTCTTTTTGCATATGTTGGATTATGGTTAACAGAAAATTATTTTCCTTTAGAAATAAAGTGACATGTTGTAACTTAGCATAACATAATGGCAAGGAGGCAGCTAAATGTATCATAAAGGATAATAATTGAAGAAGAAATAAATATGTGCTTATCATATCCCTGGAGAAGAGCAGAAAGAGAACATAGTGATAGCTATAACATTTTCCTTGGGTATATACTTTACTTATAATGAATATCAAACTAAATTTTCATATGTTGTTCTAAACTGCTACAAATTTTCCTGATATTTTTTTTTTTTTTTTTTTGAGTCAGTGCATTCTTCTTATGAAGTGCCGAAGAACACTGATGCCTTTAGGGAGATAAAGGTCATTGAAGACCGTTTTTCCTCTTAAAATTCATTTTTTGCTTATTATTCTAAATATATAAGATTTTCACAGGCTCTGATAAAATTTTAATACCATATTATTTCACAAAAGATAATTAGTAACTGCATGTGGCTGAAACAAAGACAGTGAAGAGGAACAGAGCATCAAGTCTGGAAAGAAATATAACAGGAAGTTGGTGAGAGTAGTAAGAGAACCTTTCTTTCTAATTTATAGATTAAAACATTTAAGCCCAAATTAAAATAATATGTTGACTGTGAAAATTAAATATTGGGTTACACTAATATGAATGTTGGTTTCAAATCTAGAGCAGGTACCACACCTCTTTAGTTTCTAGTTTCCAATTTTCTAAGACTTTTTATTAACTTTTAAATTGATAATTGAAATACATTAAATAATTGAAGCAAACCTTGGTTACAGAGTGGACATGTCCTGCACCACAAAGATTTCCACAGATATTTAGTGAATTCAAACATCTTCCTTATTTCTGTCTTTTTTTAATTTTTTATTTCTTTTAATAAAAAATAACAATGTGACAGTTTCAAAACATGATAGTTGCACATTTCCAATAATTGATACAATGCATATTTTTGTTCTCATAGTAGTTATATAGAGCACATGATAATTTTTCTAATCATTATTGGTACAAAAAATTTCTTTTCATTGAACTAAGAGAAAGTAGATCTATACATAATCCAACGTTGCATAGTCACAGTGGGTTATTTGTCTCATGCTCTTACAAAGAGGTATGAAGCACATTCCAGGAAATGACACTTATCAAAGTAAAGAAGAAACAAAAATAACACACAGATGAAGCTTTTTTTTTTTTTTTTTTTTTTTTTTTTTTTTTTTTTTTTTTTTTTTTTTTTTTTTTTTTTTTTCCAGATGAGGCTTTCAAAGGAGAATGTGGATGTTAAAAGTGGATAAGAGACAGTAAGATTTAAAGACAATAAAGAAAGGAAAAATTAAAAAAACCTAAAAACTATAAATGAAGTTGACAAAGAAAAATTAAGTGTAGTCACTACAACTGAAGAGGGAAAGATTTTCCCAAACCCTTGGAAGATATAAATATCTTATTAAAATGTTCTTCTCCTTTCTTTATTTGGGATTTTAAGATCAGGGCATTTAAAACAAACCATGCCTTTGATCTTTTGTCTATACAAATGTAGATATGACATACTCTACATAAAGGGGAAAAAGAGACAGTAAAAACATCAGGTTTCTAATTTGGTAGATTTCCAGTGCATGCATATAAATAATAGGTAAATAGTAGGTGTATTATTTTTTTTCAAAATTAAGGTATACTATCTTCAAAATTGAATGGTAAGCAACATCTAAGCTATTTCCTCTAAATTATTCAAGATTATTATACAGGTTAAGACTGAAACCTTGTATTATGAATCCATTTAAAGCAGAAAACTTTGACTTCCTACAAAAATATATCCATAAATATCTCTCAAGTAACATGGAAGGCAAGTGAACTTGATTCTCCTTTTTATTTCAGGTAATTAGCACTTATTCCCTAAGGGACAACTTGAAAACAGAGTTCTTTGATTTATATTTCTTCATCAATATGTACAGGCATTTACACTAATTTTTTTAAAATTCCTCAAATTTAGGTAATTCAAGATAAAGAATAACTGATTAATCTGAATAAAATCTTCATCAAATACATAGACATAGTTAATGCAAATGAACTTGATGTTGGTTTTAGATTAAAATCATGTCATTTAAGTTTTATTACTCATTATGCAATTGATGTCCTCAATTATACAATATTTCAATAGTGCATGATGCTAGATCAGTATGCATAAAGTCTTGAGCCAGAAAACTAGTAATCTCAATGTTGCAATAAGCTTTGCATGCTTGAGGCTTCTATTGTCCACCTGAAAGGGTCACTAGGGTGGTCATGGTCACTAACAATGTACAGAAAAGCAAAGACCTGCATCACTTGCATCTGTCCAGTTACCATCATTTTTTTCCCTCATATGGCGGTACTTTCCTTAAACTCCCTAAAGAGACATCTCCCTTTGCTTCCTTTCACCATTCATTGTATATATTCACCTATTCAAACACTATGTGAATATTCTGAATTGATTACAGATTTGTACATGTGATACACAACATCTGGCCTCCAAGATGGAATCATGGTTTGATTTAAATTTTGGAATATTGTTTTGAAATATTTAATTTAATTTTAATTAATATTTAATTATTTTTCTGAATATTGCTTAATTATGCTTTCTGTGATTCATACTGTATCTCTGACTTACAACTTACTTTTAAGACATGCTATGTTTTCTTGTATTAGAAACTTAAAAATAAATAATATCTGTATATGTATACACAAGGATACATATGTATATATATAAGACAGATATATAGCTACTTTGTCAGTTCATTGAAAACAAAAGTTTGTAGCAATATTGTTTAGATAAGATATCAGGTCTGCACCTTTTCCTCTGAATAACTACTATAAAGACAACAATATGCATGGTATTAATTATAACAATCCTACTAACTTGTTTTGAAACTGTTTCATTGCTATTTTATCTTTTTTTCTCATTAAAATGAACACACACACAAAATATATATATATATATATATATATATATATATATATATATATATA